>JAYMGJ010000681.1:0-57770 GCA_037178675.1 Scleroderma bovista
ATCCTTCGCTCAAGCTGTCCTTTCGAAATGGATATCCCAATACCTAGGGTACGCTACTCATGTCGAAGCACTTCACTTGCGCACACGAAGTTACATTTATAAGGTGAGTTCAGGTGCCAGGGGTGGGGCTGTCGACCTATCTTTGTCGGCTTAGCTCTCGATCAGCTGTCAAGATAGACCCAATTTACCAAAGAACGCTGTGTAAAGCAAGGTACATCGCTCATAAAGCCTGGATTCGATGTCAAGCATTAATAGGCATTAATATAGTAGCACCCATTCCATAATGATGGTATGATTATATGTTAAATTCCGTCCAAAGTCTGCAACGCCCGCGAGCTCTCGGTACGCCGTCGATTCTCGCAAGATGGGGCGGCTCCCGAACAAAATTACATCCACTGACAAATAACTTCATGCTATGCGACAGAGACATCGAAGGTGCGAAGCCACGGGTTTGCGATTACTTTCGAGGCGCTTGTCAATGATCCTTCCGCACGGACCATGGTCCACCACTCGGGTCTTGATTATCGGAAGAGCACAGTCACCGGAAAAGCATATTCAATTTTGGCCTGCTGGTATACCGAAGGACGACCGTCGTCACTGTAATCAATTTTATCACCACCGCTATGGAATTGCTAATGTACAAATATGATACAGAACATATTTGAGTGCTAATCACCCAAGATGACAGCGCTATACTTCCGTCAAACATTGGGTCGCTTGTCCCCCTCCTAATTTATATCTCCTTACCACCTGGCTGGACACCAATGGCCTACGGCTTTAGGGCTGCAGTTCTACGCCAGCCCTTGCCAATCGTCCCCTCCCAAGGCTTGGAACAAATTTCCATATTCGCTGGAGCGGTCAGGATCTTGTGCAAGACTGCGATCTTGACCCTGCCGAGGTAAGTGGCCCCACCTAGGCTTTTCCAAGTTGACGACTTCATCACCAGGAACATCTGGCTCATGGCTGTTACTCCGACAAGGAATTGCTCTTCACCCGGAGTAGACACTGCCATTTCCCATTCTAGGCCGCTCAGTGCTCTGGCTGATCACCTCAAAGCAGATCTGGGGAAGAAGAATATTTTGTGACAGGTACCTCACCCATCTGTTGGCCCTACGTCAGTCGACATTTTTCTAAACAGGTTCTTACCGACAGGGAGGACTGACGACTACTTTTTATTGACTAAGCCAACCTTGGTACAGAACATACATTTTATGCACACACCTGTGACGAATCTGAAGACCAATCAAAGACACCATTATGAGAGGCTGATCGGGGGAGTCGAGCGGAAACTGTGTCACAACCTTGTTGTTTCGAAGGTATAACGTTTACCACAAATCCAAATGGCGATCAATCTATCGCACGAGCTAGAACAGTCCGCACCTATACGAAGCCACAGGTGCTCCATCGCATCAATCTCCCTGTCAATCTAACACAATGTATATTGTTCTCTTTCGGAACTTAGGAAAGACAGCACAATGTATGCCATTATGATGCGACGGATTGGCCCGTTGAGCGCGACATCGATGGCTGTGGCCCAGGTTACCTATCGTACATGGCATGGTGTGGCGCATCGAGCTTGGAAACGCATGTGAGTTCTGGTCAGGGCCGGAGTAATAGTAGTACGCTCGCGCTTTTGTCTGTCTCATCTGGTCGTTTCACCAGAAAACTTGCCGATTTTCACCCGGGGGTGCCTCTCTGCAACACAATCACTAACTTCGGGCTAGCTGTCCGCATACCGATGAATCATAAAACGAGCTAGTACGTGGACAGGATACTGGTAAATCCAGAGGCGTTCATGTGCGGATTTCTTTTATCTTGTGACAGGATCCATATCTTCTACAACTTAACCGTGTTTAGAGGTGGATGTTCCTGCATTACCCTTTTGTTCATTCACATTTTCGTTACAGCCACCGTATCAGAATGAGACAAGTTGACCACCTCTCTTGTTTAACAATACCTTGATTTGGCGGGAAGGGGCGGGGCAATATTGACAGTTGACTGCTCAGGTACGCATCAACCTTCTCAATTGGTCGCACCATGGTCGCCTCCACTCGTTCACTGAGCGAACCCAGTGCTTGTGGGAGCCCCGTTTGCAATGGATACCGTCTTCCGGATTGAATTCCGTGTGGCTTTTACATGGTTCTGTCTGGGATGTGAAGATGTGGCGAGCCGGATAGTAGGTGCTGCTGCTAAGCGACACCTCCACCTATATCAGTCAATCGTTCTAACCCGGCGTGACCAGTCTCTAAAGTCTGACCTTAATGTGACTGTATCTAAGGGGGAAAGTATTTCACCCGTATCACTCCTACTGGGGATAGATATCTATCTGCCTTGTCCACTAAGGTTCTTCCGCTGCATGCACCCACGCTTATAGATGGAACCTGCATCATTAATTTGGTTCAGAGAACAAACCAAGGAGGTTGTTGAAGTAACTCATGTTTATCCCAAATGACTGGTCCAAGTCCACAAACACCATCTTCGTACTTTATTTTGACTCGAAAAAAGCCTCAATAATCGCGATAAAGCATTGCACCCATGAATCTTCTATGAACTATACAATCAGAAGTCCTGCTATCTCAGGGGCCAAAAGTTATATGATGAGGGAGCTAAATGTGGCAAAGCTCAGAACCTTGTTTTATGAATCCACCGCTTCGGACCATGATAACCCACAGCGGGCTCCAAGGGCAGCACAATCCATATTTGGAACAAAGGGACTCACCAGAAACATTTGCTATAGATGGAAACCGATGACCAATCTCAGCAGTCTCATTACGATCGTCGAGGAAATATTCCTGTGATAATTGCTCATTCACAAGCTACTTGGTGCTTCTCTTGACTCGCACAAGAATGGGGCGGCTCTATTGTTCTGGTCATGATGTGAGGACCAGGGTCAACTGGAATCCCCTGTAGTGCACGGTTTTGGATGTCCCCTTGTGCTTGACATGGATGGGGGAGCGTCTGGTGACCTATACTTATTGCACCCTACTTCCGCACAGCGCGGTTCAACGTAAGACACTTTGGAAGTTGGGCTTGGGAACGTGAGGAATGAAGTCATGGAGAGGTGGATGCACCAATACAGATTTCATTAAACAGGTTCCATGTGCTGAGTGCATCGGCGCGTGATTTGTAGAATGAATCGCTGATCATGATCAGTGGAAGATTAGATGGAAATGGTGGGCTCTTACATGTGATGTCACTACATCAATGAGATGACGAGCGGGGTCCGAGCCTCCGAGGACTAGCATATGCATGCCATGGATCACGGCACTCTGGAAGTATTAGTCGAGCACGTCAGTGCCGCACCACTGTTTATCTTGTCAACCGGGGATGGATCGATGGGTGGACGGAGGAATAGATACCCGTTTCCAAGAGTATGCTTCCAGCTCCGTAGATTTCTCATGGGTTATACCCACGGCCAACACGCATTACAGAGGCAACCCCTAGGAGACGAAGGTGAAGCCCAAACTGGCATAGCATTTATACAATGAAGCTGAACTTTGGGTCTGAAAACTGCTTCATGGAGGCATTTGGCCCGTGGGATATGGGGAGATCTGCTAGACGAGGCGGTGTCAAGATTGAGAATTTGCTGAAGCTGGAAGCTAGTGATTTGGATTTCATAGCAGCGTAATGGTCTAGGCCGCGCTACTCATGACGCGAGGTCGGCGTCTGACGGTGCAACTACACCTAACCTTAGGATCGGGTTTCCACCCCCAGCCGTATGCACGCCCACAACTGCTGACAACTACCGACAGCCTCAGACGATGTCGAATTGGTCATAGTAAGATTGTTGCAGTGAGTGTAGCAAATGTCAAATTTCGTCGCACTAGATCAAGTACTGTCAGCCTCCCACTCTTATGCGGGTCAAGAATTTCAGCATTTTGAACCATAAAGCGTTAACTAAACCAGAGAACCAATGTCACCGTGGCACGGATATCACAAGAGGTAGAATCGTGAATCGTACTGATCACAAACCGCAGCTCACCGTCTAAGGCGCTCACAAACATGTTTTGATGTTCTACACATTTGTTGAGGGCCCAGATGCTTAAGTATACTTTGAGATAGACAAGAATCGAAACTGATGGAGATGTAAGAAGTTGGGTTGCATGAAAGTCTCATAAAAGTTACCTATGTTCGGAGAAAATTCTTTGCAAACGCCTCTATTTTTTGCAGGTGGATGGGCCATCGCCGAAATGATGTATGATGCATGCCACGAGCACCTTATGGTGTCGCCAGTTCAACGACTTATATCACATCCTTCGAAATTCATCTGCACCGTCTTACTCGTCGTCAGCCGTCCCCTCCTTAAGCCATGCCTTCAATGGACACGATCCTCTCCCCGTATTCTTCCACCCCGCACATGTTCTTCCATGCTTTACCATCATCAAATGCAGACCATACTTGATCTCCGGGGGAATCTTCAGCTCCAAGTGTGCCTGTGCGCCCACTCGATCTGCGCGGTCCGGCACCCACCCGAGCATCTTCACCAATCTAAAAACATGTGTATCCACAGCGAACGCCTGTCTCCCGAGACAAAACGACAGCACACATGCGGCCGTCTTGGGTCCTACGCCATTGTAGGAGACGAGCTCTCGCATCACCTCTGCGTCTGTTATGTCGCGCTGATGCAAATGTTGTAAATCGTACTTCCCGTGTCTCTCACGCACGCTTCGTAAGAGGCCTTGTATCGTGCCCGCCTTGCGGTTTGCAAGGCCTCCACACGCAATCGCATGAGCGATTTCCTTGGCATCTGCACTGACCATGCTTTCGAATGCGCGTTCGCCCATCCCAAATGTCGCGTCGAGAGAGCGTTTTGCGCGTGCAGAGTTGGGCGAGGAGGTGTTCTGGGAGAGAATGGTGTATATGAGCGCGTCGAGAACGTTGTCGTTGGCACATGTTGCTGACGTTGTGCTTGTGCGGGATTCAGATGTTGGCTTCTCAAAGATTGGCGCACCACCTGGTGTGTGGGATGCAAGAAGGGCGTATATGGCATGTGTTTCGTCGACGGTGGGGCGGGGAAACGATGGGTATGGAGACGAGGTAGTGTGGTTTTCTAGAAGCTTGAGCTTTTTGCTCGCATGTGCATTATTTTGCGAGATTGGTGTCGCTAGAGTGGTATTGACAGCTGGTAGTGGTGACGGTGACGGTGTACGCTGACGCTTCAAGATGGATGCCATTATTGCGTGGCACTGGGCAGTGGCAAGGAAAGAAAGTGTGCCAAATTTGGCAGTAGAGTGAATGTTACAACCTTTGTTTGGCCCCGGCGCGTAACGCCCGCCGCCCGCATAGTGTAGAAGGCACTCTCAATCTTTCCTCTTCTCCCTTCGTTACTCCTCCACGAGCGAGGGCTGGTTCTAAAGAAACTCCAATGGCGAGCTATCAGTCCAAAACACACGTGCACACCAAGCTGGATCCTTGGAAACAAGACTCGCTAAAACCGACTGACCATGGTAAGTATGCAATTTGGCTCTTCTCGGAGATTGTTTGTAGTCCCCAACACGAAATAAGGCGCAAGAGTGAGAAGAAGGGCTGCTTCTGACTCTTGAGCCTGATTTCGTGTTTACTGCCAAGAATGACTCGGGAAAACCGGCGAAGTTGAAACAATTTGCTATGATATTCAACCCAACCAAGCATCGCGAGTTCCTCTATGAGCGGAAATTCATGGGTTAAAGCGAAACTGCTACCGCAGGCTCTTGGGTAAGTGAGTTTTCATATTCAATCAATGTTGTTTGCCAATGCCAACCACACCCGATATCATGTAACCCGAGTCCGGGAGAGACTTCTTTTTGCAACTATTGTCGAAAGTTTTGGGAGGTGAGAATGCTTTCGTGGCCGTTAACCCATTTAGACTCGATTCGTTGTGACGACCCATCCTTGTCAATACTCACACCGATGCCAACGACTCTCATTTCCAACTTCCGCATCCTCACATCCTGACGAATCATGATTACTCTCTGCGATGCTACATTATCAACCTAAGGTTTGCCGAATGTGATATTTGTCTCTATGAAATCCAACTAACTCAAGGCTCGCAGACGCCGATGGGAGGGAAGTCAAAACCCTCACATCGTAGATGGATGGATTATTATAGGCAGGAGACCCACGGCTCTGCCACCCTTCCGCTTCCTGATGCAGCATGTTCTTTTCATCTTGGGGTCGCTGTCAATGGATGCATATATGCATGCGATGCGCATGTGTTTCCAGATCTGGCATTCGGGCTGATCTCGTTGTTGTATCATGGTGTGAGGTGCTGAGCTTGCTAGGAATTCTGGGTAATGCTGCAGATGCACCAATAGATGGTTCCAGGTAAGCAGTCAGAGTAACGTGTCAAGTCATCTCATAACACAGGGGCAACCGCGATATCAGGATATTGTGGTACTTTCCAGGGATGCGTATTAAATTCATTCACAGCCCTTCCAACCTGCTGCATTCACCCATCTCCACACTATCTAGTGTTCTCAAGCATTCTGTGCTATACAGGGTTGTAAAAACAACGCTTCTCCTGTTCAGACCAGGAAGGAAATCCGGTTAGTATCTGAGAACGATTTGTCCATCAGAAAGCCATCCTGTCGCCTGACGACGATGCTACACCACTACTGCAGAGAAGAATCCCGGAATCCAGACTCGTAACCGACAGAAGTATGTGTAGCGAGTGGTGTGAAAATGAATTGCGGGTATAGTCGACAGACAAGGATCTAGATTCTGGATTGGGACCACGAGGGTGCATGCACGCAGTAAGTCCGCGCCGCCAGAGTCAAGGTACGCTCGATGAATAGCGTTGGCTATTTTTGATTCTGGAGTGCACTGATCATGGGAACCCAAGCATATATGTGCATCCATTTCCTGTAGAGAGTTTGACGGATTGGAACGGTGGCGTCGCCATCCCATTGTCGTATCTAGCAACATTGGGGTCGTCAAGGTGGCTTCTGACTGGACACGAAGAATGGAAACCACACCAACCGCCACTAGCAGCATCGATTTCCATCTCCGCGCCGTAACCATACATGCTGTGCCGCACATCCAAACACCGAAAAGTCCACGATAGGCGTATGCGCAAGTTCTGGTATGGGTTATATATGTTTGGGCGATTCACATAGGACAGCAAAGTCATATGGGCTGAGTGCTGAGTGGGCAGAGCACGTAGATTGGAAACGCACACCATCACATGGTAATGACCACCACGAGTATCCACCCCGTTCATTTCCATCTCCACGCCGTAGGTGACGATATTCCGACTCTGCATATCATGATAAGAGGTTGTGCGAGTCATCCTGGGAGTGGAGCAGGTAGCACAGTCGAACGACTCTGAAATTGAGATTGGATTTGGGACCGGCACTGGATGGATGAATGCCGGTACAGGATGGGACTACGACACGATCGACTTTCCCTCCACTTGTTGTCCGTGTCAGGGGCCTGTGACGGCAAATGCGGGGATACGAATCTTCGAGCCGATTGGTACACTCACTGCTCTGGATTCAGGACACACCTTGGTAAAAGCACCGTGACTGCCTGCTGACATCACTGCTGAATCGCCGTATACCGGGTGGACCTGAGCACTGAGTTCTGCTGCGTGGGGAGGAGCCAGGAGTAAGGACCGCATCAGAGAAGACAGACGCAAAATGTTTTTTTCTTTTTTTTTTCCTGTGTCGAATCAAGCAGGTCGATGCCCAGCGAGGGGCACAGACGGGCTGAGGAGAGACCAGCCTCCCCACGCGGTGTCCGCGAGGAAGAGACGGTGTCTGCTTCGGAGTTTGTCGCTTCACAACACGCTTGGTTCTCATGTCGACACCAGTGCTGAATGTTTTTTTTTCTTCTGCTGGCTCTGCTCTCACCTGTGTGTGGACTGTACATACCTCGGATACACGCAGTCTGCATGACTCCATCCAGTGCGAATAGTGCCACTACAGAATATGCCGGGTATTCCTCGGCACAGCAGGGGGGCACCGGGAGCAGAAGAAGAAGGTGGGAACAACTCGACGGATTTCCGTCTGCTGCCAAACCGAGAATAAAGCACAACGTCGCTCTACGACCCTCTACGACCCTCCTCTTCCCCTCTTTCCACCTGCATACACTGTTCTTGCGGCTGATTATCGCACACGATGGTCGCTATTTGTGAGCATCTCGCCCATCCACTCAGCGACATCGACGACGACGGTGGGTACTACACACATGTGATACTGACCAACCCAACCTGACTGGACTCTTGCAGACGGCATGCCGCCACTCGTCGACAATCCCAACCCACCGATGACATACACGTTCTTCACCGACATGACTCCCATCACCAGTCTAAGCGCCGACCCCACCATCGCATTCGATCCTGTCTGGGAATGTCCCGTTTCCTTCGAACCGGCCATCGCCGACATCGCATGCGAGTCTGATGCTCTCGACATTCAGACTCCATTCTATGGTGGCCCAGAACGCACGAGCCACAGCAAGAAACGCGACGCATCGTACATTCCTCGTCCGCCTAATGCGTTTATCCTTTTCAGATCATCATTCATCCGGAGCCAGCAGGTTCCAGAAAAGGTCGAGGGGAACCACAGCACCCTTTCAAAAATAATTGGTGCGTCTCATTCACGTCTAGACAGGGTAAAAACGCGAGTTCACGCGATGGTGATGTGCAGGTAAATACTGGAAGACGCTTCCCCGTGAGGAACGTGAAATATGGGAGGCCAAAGCGTTGGTGGCACAGGCAGAACACAGGAAGAGGTACCCTGACTGGCGATTCCGTCCCGGAGCCAATGCGCTCGCCAAACTCAAAGTGAAAGATGGCCCTTCCCCGAATCGGAGACGACATTCCCAGTCAGGGAGAAAGACGCGACCACGAGGAGAGTCGAATGCAAATAAGAAAAGTAAAGATGAGCGGTGTACGATTATCGCGGATTTATTGGTGGAGGGCAAGACAGGCGTGGATCTGGAGGATGCCGTGAAGAAATGGGAGAATCAGAACAAGGCAGAGGTGGGTGGGGGTCAGATTGGGGGCGATCCGGGTAATGGCGAGCATAAGAATGAGGATACCGTCGAAGATGCTCGTACGCATGCGCGATCGCAGACGCCTGATGCCGTCGATACCTGGTTCAAGATCCCGCTCACGGCCATGTTCAAACGGTCCCTATCTGCGCCCGCATCCCGGTCTTCGCCTGAGGACCTCCAGCAACACTCGCCGCCTTCACAAGCACAAACCCGTCAAGTCTCGCTCGGAAGCGTATTCGCCAACGTCTCATACGATATGTACGACACCCCACTCGCGTCGTACAAAGATATCACTAGCAGCGGTGGGGATGGCGCTGGCCACCAACACGCAGGGGCGACCCTCGACTCAATCGGCGACCTTTCGCCGCTCGTGCTTCCCTCTCTTCTCGAAGGCTCACCTCCGCGGTGGAATAACGTAAGTCCTCGTTCAACTTCTGATATTACTACTGACGTAAATGGTATAGCCGTATAATCTCCTCGGCCCTCCGCCTCCGTCTCCCCCACCAGTGGGGGCACGCGACTCTCCATACGCCCCTGCCCATCCTCATGGACACCCCGTTGCGATAGAGCCTCCATTCGCTAACTATGACTCCCCTGGACTTAACGACATGCATTGTTTCGGGCCGTGGTCGTACACACCCGTAAAACATTGGACGGAAACATGTCAGCCATGTACTCAGATGCCAATATTCATCAATGAATTTGGAGGGCCGGACGTGTATGGGTGGGGCGATGGTGTTGGCGATGCGTGCGGTGCTAATGGCGAGGCGGCTATGTATGGGGCTGCCAACACGCCAGAACCGTGTTCGCCGGTGGACTTTGCGCATACCCACCCGGATGAGCTTTATGGCGGCACAGTCGCTGAGCTCGACCTCGTGCGTGTGTGTCCTGGCTATGGGCCTGCGACGGCCAAGTACTGATATGATGCAATGTCCGCTCTGTGGAACGGAACGGAATGTGATCCCTGTCATGATGTGATGCCCTCCAAAGTATGTAATACCATTTTTCATTTCAGCGTGATATCTCTCTTCTCCAATGTTACTGGTTCTCGCTTCTCGTGCATGCCAGCCATGTTCTACCCTTTTCCTTCTTCATATGCCTGTTTACTGTACCTTGTTACCATCATGTCTACCTTTCAATTGGCGCGTTTTGTTGTATGTACCTTGTACTTGTAGGATTGCAATTCAGCGGTGGATTTATACAGTACAGCTGCATCACGTGATACCTTCCAGCCTATCCGCGAGTCTTGGAGCCGCAAGCTTCAAAGCTTCAAGTATCATGCATCATGTCTATGCATCGAATAACGAATCCGTTGACAAAATGCTATCAATAAAAAAGACCAAATAGAGCTCGTATCACCACCATTCGACAGTATCTCCCAAGTGCGCTTTTCAGCTTCTCATCCAGACCATCTCCTTGTTTCAGCATGGGACACGGTACGTCTTGTCCTGGCACAGCGCTTCTTGGAAAGAAGTCCTAAAGACACTCACGCGCATATATTACTTCTGACACATAACTGTACTAGACCGTGCGGTTCTACGATGTAGCTGCAAACGAGCAAAAAGCGAAATTCGACCATCGAGCGGCTGTACTGGCGTGTGCTTTTGGAGAGTGCGCAAGAGCGTTCAGTGGAGGGCTCGATAACGGAGTACGCGAGTGCGTCCTTGTACCTCGATTTCCCCTTGTCTCCCCGCTGACGCGTGTATGTACGACGGGGTGCTAGACTCGATCTCGAGACGGAGAGAATGGTGTATCTGGGGAACCATTCTAATGCGGTGTCTGCGATGAACTTTGCAAGGGAACAAAGTATGTCCAGCTCTCTGCCCCCTGATCGTCTCTTTGGTTCACACAACTCACTCACGGCTCATTGATCCCTAGACGTGCTCATCACCGGCTCATGGGATCTCTCGCTCAAATTCTGGGATCCTCGCGCTGCCGCCGGTACTTCGAACGCCAACGCAGACACCGCCGTATCAACACACGCCCTTCCTGAGCGTGTCTACCACCTCGACCTCGTCAATAATACACTCGTCGTGGGCATGGCGAGTCGCCTATTTCATATCTACGATATCAGGAAAATGGGGGAGCCTGTGCAGACGAGGGAGAGTAGTTTGAAGTTTATGACGCGGAGTCTGGCCTGTATGGCGGATGGAAAAGGTGGTTTCTTTTCCTATTCTTCAATTTATCGTTTTCAGGCGAGTGGGACGACTGACCCTCATGGGATATAGGCTATGCGATCGGCTCGGTCGAAGGCCGGATCGGTGTAGAATACTTTGACCCAAGTCCAGAGGTCCAAGACCAGAAATATGCATTCAAGTGCCACAGACAGACGATTGATGATGTAGACCACGTGTGGCCGGTTAACGCGCTTGCTTTCCATCCTGTGTACGTCCCCCACCTTCTCCGCCATGCCCTATCCATGTCTTCACGTCTTTATGTCTACTTATTCGCATCCACTCGCCAGATACAACACCTTTGCATCAGCAGGCTCAGATGGCACTGTCTCAATCTGGGACCACAAAGTCAAAAAGCGACTTCGCCAATATCCAAAATACACCGGTCCAATTCCCTCCGTCGTGTTCAACTGCGACGGGACAAGACTTGCGGTGGGTGTCAGCTATACCTGGGACGAAGGGGAGGAGGGCGCGAAGAATGCAGAGAGGCCAGCGGTGTGGGTGTGTAGGACGGGTGATGAGGTTAAGGTGAGTAAATGTGCTGTGGGGTGGGTGATGCATGGAACTGAAGTTCTGTTCTTTGAAGCCTCGACAGGGTTAGAGAAGTGATAGGATGCCATACCTCAATTGAATCTTTGTGGGAGATATGTGAATCAAAGGTCATTGCTGTCCTGGTGCTTTCTATGGCACTGCAGGTATTGGTGTGATGATTTCATGATGTTCATGGTTTAAAGTAATATTTGGTGCATGTAAACTTGCCTGTACATCTGACCTTGCAAACAAAACTTCTCTCAGTACTTGCCATATTCTTATGGAGTGTCATGATATTTTCATAAAAGGTCTATATTGATGCACCCTATTACAACTATAAGAGTTGAAATTGAGTCTCCATCCAATGCTGTGCCTTTCAATAACAGACTTCATAAATGCTGCTACCTACACATGTCCAACACCATTCTCACACTTTTTCAAGATGAGAAGCCACATGCATACACAAGGAAGAAGCTGATGACTAGCAGAACATCTCAGTGTTGCAGGACAATCATAACATCAAAACAAACACAAAGTACAAGTAGCAAACACATGAACATTGACTACCAACTTCAGAAGCAACAATGGAATAATAGTACTGTCAAGGCTCAAAACATTCTTGCCACTTGGACCCATATGCCATTTGACTGAGGTCCAGCTCTATACCCCCCCTTGGCATAACTAACCTGGTAAATGGGCTATAGAATGGATGTCTGTTGCCAGCAGGCACCCACAGAAGCAACTGGCCATGTGGACCTCTAATCCATCCATCTTCATGAAGTCTAACACATTGGTGGAAGGCCTGTATATCATGGAAGCAAAGGTTCTCACTGCCATGCAATGCATGAGCTGGAAAAGAAGAGAACCTAATTGGATGGCATAAGATGGGATTCTGTGTATCACTATGCAAAGTAGCATTCATATCATGCACTGTATTACATAGAAATGAATACTTGTAACAATATAGTTGAAGAGTACTATGCTCACCACTGTGTGAAGAAGAAATGTAGCATTCATTTGATGGAGGGGACACTTGAACATCATTCAAGATGATTCTGACCTCTTTGTTAGCATCCCAGACTTGCACAGTCATGTCATCGGAGCCTGACACAATCCTTGTGCCATCAGGGGAGAATCCAACTGATGTGACCACATCAGTGTGGCCTTGAAGTGGACTGCCCATCTGCACACCCCTGTCAGCATCCCATACTCTCACAGTGTTGTCATCTGAGCATGACACAATCCTTGTGCCATCAGGGGAGAATCCAACTGATGTGACCCCCTCAGTGTGGCCTTGAAGTGGACTGCCAATCTGCACACCCCTGTCAGCATCCCAGACTCTCACAGTGTTGTCATCTGAGCCTGACACAATCCTTGTGCCATCAGGGGAGAATCCAACTGATCTGACCCAAGAAGTGTGGCCTTGAAGTGGACTGCCAATCTGCACACCCCTGTCAGCATCCCAGACTCTCACAGTGTTGTCACCTGAGCCTGACACAATCCTTGTGCCATCAGGGGAGAATCCAACTGATGTGACCCAGTCAGTGTGGCCTTGAAGTGGACTGCCAATCTGCACACCCCTGTCAGCATCCCAGACTCTCGCAGTGTTGTCACCTGAGCCTGACACAATCCTTGTGCCATCAGGGGAGAATCCAACTGATCTGACCCAAGAAGTGTGGCCTTGAAGTGGACTGCCAATCTGCACACCCCTGTCAGCATCCCAGACTCTCACAGTGTTGTCACCTGAGCCTGACACAATCCTTGTGCCATCAGGGGAGAATCCAACTGATGTGACAAAGAAAGTGTGGCCTTGAAGTGGACTGCCAATCTGCACACCCCTGTCAGCATCCCATACTCTCACAGTGTTGTCATCTGAGCATGACACAATCCTTGTGCCATCAGGGGAGAATCCAACTGATGTGACCCCAGAAGTGTGGCCTTGAAGTGGACTGCCAATCTGCACACCCCTGTCAGCATCCCAGACTCTCACAGTGTTGTCATATGAGCCTGACACAATCCTTGTGCCATCAGGGGAGAATCCAACTGATCTGACCCCAGAAGTGTGGCCTTGAAGTGGACTGCCAATCTGCACACCCCTGTCAGCATCCCAGACTCTCACAGTGTTGTCATCTGAGCCTGACACAATCCTTGTGCCATCAGGGGAGAATCCAACTGATGTGACCCAGTCAGTGTGGCCTTGAAGTGGACTGCCCATCTGCACACCCCTGTCAGCATCCCAGACTCTCACAGTGGTGTCATCTGAGCCTGACACAATCCTTGTGCCATCAGGGGAGAATCCAACTGATGTGACCCCAGAAGTGTGGCCTTGAAGTGGACTGCCAATCTGCACACCCCTGTCAGCATCCCAGACTCTCACAGTGTTGTCATATGAGCCTGACACAATCCTTGTGCCATCAGGGGAGAATCCAACTGATCTGACCCCAGAAGTGTGACCTTGAAGTGGACTGCCAATCTGCACACCCCTGTCAGCATCCCAGACTCTCACAGTGTTGTCATCTGAGCCTGACACAATCCTTGTGCCATCAGGGGAGAATCCAACTGATGTGACCCAGTCAGTGTGGCCTTGAAGTGGACTGCCCATCTGCACACCCCTGTCAGCATCCCAGACTCTCACAGTGGTGTCATCTGAGCCTGACACAATCCTTGTGCCATCAGGGGAGAATCCAACTGATGTGACCCCAGAAGTGTGGCCTTGAAGTGGACTGCCAATCTGCACACCCCTGTCAGCATCCCAGACTCTCACAGTGTTGTCACCTGAGCCTGACACAATCCTTGTGCCATCAGGGGAGAATCCAACTGATCTGACCCAGTCAGTGTGGCCTTGAAGTGGACTGCCAATCTGCACACCCCCATCTGCATCCCAGACCCTCACAGTGTTGTCCCATGAGCCTGACACAATCCTTGTGCCATCAGAGGAGAATGCAACTGAACTGACCCCAGAAGTGTGCCCCTGAAATGAACCCTGAGCAGCTGACCATTCTTTGTCTTGCCCTTCTGCAATTTTGGCAATGCAGGGAAATTTGGCTCTTAACTCCCCATATGGTATGGCATTTGCAGGAGCAAATGGTAGTGCAGAGATGTACAAGTGGGGGGTGCTTGTGGAAACAGCAGTGGAGAAGTTATGGATGAACTTCACACCATCCCTTGCCAATCCTGCAACATCACCAGATCCTGTTTTCCCCTAGACAAATTGTATGTTAGACACTAACTCACCATCATACTGATCCATGTACTCACCTGAGACCATCTTGCAGCACTAGAAAGGGCATATACAGCATTACCAAGTACACCCAGCAAACTCAATACCTCAAACCAGAACAGAATTCTTTCATTCCCCAGAATATCCTTCACATGTCCTGCAAGTCTGGGATCAAATTTGGTTGCCTCCAGATGCTTTGCCCAGAAGAGAGACGAGTATGACAAATGAGATGGAATCTTGGCTTTGACTCTCTCAGCCAGACCAGGTACATCTGAATTGAGTAGAAAGGAGCTCTCCAGTCCACAGATATTGAAGCATAGACCACCACGAAGGACACAGAGTGATGCAACAGCTAGGTCTGCCTGAATATCCGACTCGCCAACAAAATAGTCTCCACTTCGTGACTGATCAGTCAAGAAGTCATGGAACGAAGAATGGAGGAGCCGGATAGGGTTTTGGTGGTCAGTGACACCACTCAGTAATGAGCCCATGTGGTTGAGAATGAGGACAACATTGAAACGATCATCCTCATGTGGGAACTGCATGCGCATTGCATGCAATGCACCCATTGGGAGTGGCTCCAGCGTGTAAAGAATCTGCCGCATCAAGGAGCGGAACCGTGCCAGAGGCTTTTCCCTCTTGACTACAACGCTTTTGAGGACGGTAACATACATCTCGTCTAGGAGTGTTGTCCCTTCCCGTGACGTGGGCACCATCAAGTCGTCGAAACGCTCCTTGACCATCTCACCAGCAGTGTCTGATCCGATCCACTCGCAGGCAAGTCGGGCCCACTCGAACAAGCCATCGGCTCTGCGCACAATCTGGGTGATCTCTGTTGCACCAATGTCCTGTTGATCCTTGAGTTGCTCGGATACATACATACGAATATCGTGTTCAGCAGAGACCTCGTCCAAAGAAACCGCTTGCACGAGCTGCGTATCACGGAGAGCACGCATGATGTCGGCTAGTGGTCGGGATGTGAGGAGTATGCGGAAGTTGGAAGGGAGAGAAGCAGCCTTAGTGAGCACCTCCAGGATATGCTTTCGTGATGCGTCAGATCCACTCTCATCCAATGCATCGATGACCACGACAACGCTTCCGACTCTCCCATCCGAAACCTCCAACAAAGGCTTCAGGAGCTTTTCCCACTGTAACATCACGTCGTGTGTGGCCTTGAGTGTGTTATCCTCCTTAATAGCTCCAAGCACCGCCCGTTGAAAAGCAGGATCGCAGTTAGCCAGGTCGCGAACAATGTTCGACAGCACCTTTTGCTCTAGACGTTCCGCCTGCCGATCGCGTGCGAAACGGAAGCATGAACAAAGGCCCCCAGCATTCATGTACTGCAGCGCGACGGTGTGAGCGATGGCGGATTTTCCCCTGCCGGCCTGGCCGTGAAGCCAGAAGATCCGCGGCACGTTAACGGCGGGGTCGTTAATCCAATCCACGATTTCTTTCAGAATTTCCACCCTCGTTCCATCCAGGCATTTCTTCGTCGTATTGAGTCCCGCGCCACCTGCATATGCCATACTATCTAGGCTGAGGTCCTCCATGATATCAAGGACACGGTGGACGTTGATGTGCGTGTCGCGTACTGCGCGATCGCGGAATTTTTGCATCAATTCATCCAGAGCGTTGTTGTATTCGTCGACGACGGACTGTGCGTCGGAAAAGATGTTCTTTGCAGCTCGTTTCACTGAATAATACCTAGTTAGAAGGGCGTGATAAAAGTATTCGGCGGGGCGTACAGAAGTTCTCGGTTTTGGAATAGTTTGCGATAAACTGGGCACAGCTACTGACCACTTGGGCGATGCACGTCAGTGTATCCTTCATCATATCCAGGGCCTTCGTATCCTCTTTAAGAAGCAACTCATAGACACTTTGAATCTTTGAAAGTAGGCTAGAGACCGAGTGGTCTAGGTTCGCTTGCGCAATGATCACCTGTCAGGGATGTAAGATGTATATCTCAGCCAACTAGAAGGACGCACCTGAGCAGCACCGGTGAGAAGCCCCAGTGCCATCTGAGTGTAAGGGTGAACCTGTGTATAAATGTCATCCTGCTTGTCACTGCAAGTAAAATATGATATAGTACGTTTGCAATGGTGCTGACTACGGTGTTGAAAGCCTTGAGTGGTTCGAGGTACGTCGAACTGATGGTGTCTATTTGAGAGACGGTAGTGTTGATTCCACCGACAAGTCCGACGGCCTGTTGCGTGGCACGTGAAGGAGGTACTAGTGCATCGAGCTCTCTTTTGGCAGCATCGATCTCGTCACGCACAGTAACTGCCTGGTCCACTGTGCATGTCGGCGCGGGCGGCTAATTCGAAGATGAGCGGGTCAGCCACTACGTGGCCTTAGATCCGCTTGAATAAATGCACTCACGCTCATAGGGGCACTTGCGATTGCTTGGTTGGAACGACTAAACGGTAATAAATTCTTCACTCTCTCCAGTTTTCCCGTGGCGACGCCGGTGGATCTCGCCGATGTGGAAGCGATATTGGGGACAAGAGCGGGCGATGTCCCTCGAGTCTGATTTCTTTTTGGTTGATCAAGACGCTCTCTTGCAAAGGACCAATTGCGTACCGGGGCAAACTGGGAGTCCGATGTAGCTTGAATGGGTTTGGTTTTCCAGGGTTTCAGCTTAGAGCGACGAGTATTGGCCATGTGTGACTCGGCGATGGCAGGAGAAATACGGGTTTGTTGAAAACTTGCACTTGGAGGTCGAGAGCAGCAAGGATGGGAAGCGGGGTTTTCAGGCTTGTACAGCCTGTTTGCAACCTGTGCTTTACACGCTGCAGGGTCGGGTTTTCAAATTTCATTTCAGCGTTGGCACGAGTCGAGGAGCACTGTGACTATCTAACATACGTACTTAGCCTTGAAGGCGTTCGAAGGTGTCCGTCGACTGGGGTGAGTGATTCTTCCGATTGTCCGCTCGTCCGCAGAGAAAGCTCGCCATGGTTTACAAATTCCACAGTTCAAGTTCACGGTCAACTTTATCTCGTCAGATTCAGAAGCTCCACCCCTTTATTCGTCTAACCCTCCGTGTATGGCCTCCATACCACCTGCGTCTTTGGGCATTACGCAGGGTACGCATGATACCCGCCTCGATGACACGTAAACCTGATGGGTGAGTGCACCAGTGTAGGCCTTGACATTCGGATGATATGCCCCCTTCCGGCGCTGCCGTCGCCCTCAGCCATGGTGAATCCTATCGCATCTCGTGTCCGCAGTGTAAGCAGCAGGACACTCTGTCGTAGTGACCCAGCTGGAGGTCTCCCCTTGTCGATGTTTCCTCTGCGTGCATACATCAAATTTCTCTTCTCTTTGCGACTGTCTCTCCCCTGGGGCGCAAGCAGATGCTACTAAACTGGCTAAGCTTGATCTTCAAGTGCCATCATAGGTGGGTACGAATGGGATGGCCAAGGCTCGTCAACAGATTGGTCTGGTCTGACAATGGGGCCACCCGCCTTGTGATCACAGACTCCATCTCTAGCCCCATAGTCGAGACGTGTTTGAGATGCCGTGTATTTCGTGTCGGCAGTGAGATTTATACAAGAACAATGTACGTTCCCATTGTCTGTTTGGTGCCGCTCACATACATACTTAGGACGTACTCATTGGATCCCTACCTCGTCATGGCCAGTCAGTTATTGCAACATATATGTCACATCCAATACGGGGGCTCTGCAGATAAGGAGGGACAAGTCGCGGTCACGCACTGTGAGTACTGGTATACCTATTGTTACGGGTTCTTTGGATATACGATATGCGATTGGTTCTTTTGAGGATCATACCTTGACCCGACTAGCATCAGGCATAACTGACACCCACCACAAGCCTTATCTCGTTGCAGAGGAGCCCAACAAAGTGAATTGGGCCGGACTATATTGGCATAGTGGTTGCCGTTTAAACTTTACCGTCCGAGACGGGGGTGGTACCGTCTGGCTGCCCATCGGTGATTTTATTGTATCTGGCAGACTGAGTATGAACAAGACGAACATGTGGGGAACTGTGGGATAATCTATTGGTGGAGTGAGATTGAGATTAAACATGGGATAAATGTGTATGTGACGCGTACGCCGATTCAGTTTCCACTAGGTGGGATTGGCATCATATATTGTCGTGCGCGATTGTAGTTGTCTATACATGCACAAGCTGAATACCGAAGAACGAAGAAAGCATCGGCATAAACACATTGCCCGAAGCCACAGCGCGTGAGCTATTGAGCATAGGAAATACTTTCAACGCACCGTGAACTCGCATTCCTCGTTAGTTGGAAAAGTACCTCCACGAAGGAGGAGAAAATTCCAAAATTATTAGACCAGCTCCACAATATGAAGTCTGAATCGAGTTTTACGATCCCATGAAGGGGGAAAACGTGAGCCACGAAGTGAACTGAAGGGCGAGGTAATACTTCTCCGTCCATCAAGGATCCCATCCCGCCTTCTCATCCGCAGAATGGATGGCAGAACTTCCCAAAGGATGCCCCACCACCATCCACACATCGTGAAAAAACCAATGAATTTATCCATACTAAACCCAGCCGAACGAACGTTCCCCATGAAAAGGTCCAAGACCGCCGAAGGCCCTGGAAAATCAGACAGTACCGCTTAGTGAGTACTCCCTGTCCGCAAGTACCTCCGTATGCTGACTCGGACGCAAAATCTTCATGTAAGGATGTTCATGGATTTTCAATTCCACCGTGATCAATGGAAGCTGAGTCATGCCACTGGCCCACACGATGTGCTGCACGGGAAGGGCACCCTCTTCAGTGGACACAGCTGTACAATAAAGATGGGAGATGGGACCGGAACTTGTGTGGAAGAGAATGGCACGAGCCTCACCCGACCCCCGCGACGCGTTTCGAAGCCTTCGTTACCCGAAAGCCTCCCCCGTTTCGACCCAGGATCTTGGGCATATACGAGCGTCAAGGCTGGTTGTCTGGTATGTCACTCGGTCGTTATGACTGACCCCGCGAGAGTCGATTGAAGGGGAGAATGCGGTACCGGTGGTAACTAGCGCCGCTGTGCCATCACGACTAGGTGCTGTACAGCATGAATCAGTCTGGACATCAGATATCAAATTCCGAATTACTTACCAGTTGCCGCGCCGTTGTCGCGGGCTTGTTCTGACCAAAAAAGCCTCCGTGACTACCAAAAGTACCAGCTGTGTTGGTATTGGTCAACAAACTCGTTCCCGTGGTTGCAGTAGTGTTGGTAGATCCAAAGGTACCTGCACCCCCGCCAAACCCAGAGGTGCCTCCCCCAAAGGCACCAAAGGCAATAGCGGGTTAACGTATACCGAAGATAGAGGCTGTTGTCGCGCTGATTGTCGCGTTCTGTCTAAAGCTGCCTATGATCCAAAGATACCAACTTGCTCAGCAAACAAGGAGAGAAAAAGAAAGACCCTAAAGATACGAAAGTGGGTGGTGGTATTAGAGGTGCCCAGGTTGCTAGACATTGGGTTTGGAACGTGTTGCTGCTGGGGGACACGATCGTTCATATGGTCGAGTGGAAAAGAGGTAATGACTTGTACATACCTCCGCTCCGGAAGGTGCCTGGTTGTCCAAAGGCTATTCCTTGCTGTTGCTGCTGTAGGTTAGCCCACGATGGACTGAGTCCGTCCCTTCAGCACCAATCGCGTCCTCGTCGTTGCGGACGTCCTTGATGTTCGCAATGCTGACCAAGGCTAGGAATATCATACCCGCGGGGGACACCAAAAGTTTAGAAGGTTGACGGGGCGGTTCAACGCAGTCGAAACGAAAGCCGACATTCAACCCGTTCTCAACGAGTTCGTGACACCGCACATAGAATCCTTCAAGGCACTGTTCAATGACCCAAAGGCGACGGGGACGACCAAGGGTTACTCTCACTCGGACGCGACGGAAGCAGGGAGGATGAAATTTCAAATTTGCACATTCTCCACCCAAGAATAGGATCGAAGAGGCGTCCCTGAGGGTTCCAGACCGTGATACATGGGGCATAGAACTTCGAAAAATCATTGCCGTCTGTGCTTGCGCAGTAGTTTCACTTCATGACATGGATTCGTAGGCTTGCGAACGTTTAACTTCATACAGGGATCGAATGCAGGCTAAAATATGTTAGAAGATCAACGCGGATACCAGCCTGTTGGAGTACTTGTGTATCATGGCAAGCTTTCCCCTGCGGACGAGCGGGCCAAGGTCTGGAAGAATATCACACTCACCCCAAGTCGACGGACACCTTCAAAACATATGGCTTCTCTCTGCTCCCCCTCCAGGACAGAAACACCCGGTTGGCACTCAACTCGCGGACGTTCGGGGTCCTTGCATACTACCTTATGGCGTCCGCTCTCTACCAACAACAGCTCACTGAAGGCCTCTGTTTGACACAAGAAACCTTCGAGCGAGCCAAATCCATCCTAAACCATTCCTCATTACGCACAGGCCACGGCACAGGCTTTCCTGGCAACATTGCCTCCCTCTCTGCTGTTGCAGCATACCTTGCATCCGAACAGTGCGTGTAAGCCTGATTATTTGTCGTTGACCCCCACTCGAGTGTACGCTATTCACAGGCTTGGAACGAACGAGGTCACTCTCAAAACCGCTGCAGTCTCCGCATTCGTCCAGCGACGCGTGTTCGAGGATATCCTCAAGAAGGTGCGCAAAGCCATTCAGTTCGACGATGACGACCAGGATCTCCGTGGCGCATCTGAAAACGTGACGCATACCAGAGTCTTGTCGCGTCTCATATCTCACAGGACGCGTTAGACGCGGTAGAATGGATGGAGGAGGCGGAGGAGGCGCTGCCGGGTGCGGTGATGCTTCTAACTGTATGCGTGCATTCAATGATTGCCAGCACTCCGTGGCAAACAAGGAAATCTGTGCAGCCTACAATGTACCCTCGAAAACCCTCAAGAGCATCACGAACACTCTCGATCTGCACTGCGGTGATATCGCAAATCGCATCCACTCTGCCCTCCTTCATCAGTCGACCGGCTCATCGGCGACTCTTTCAAAGTCTTATCCGAACACCCGTCTTCAATTACAAGCTTCCCTTAAAAGGTCATCGACCAAGTCTGCAATGAAGGGAAAGTCACGCAAGCAAGAGCCAACACCATCTAAGACCCCTTCTCAGAAACGCACTGTCGTTTTCTCCCAATCAATCCGCGGCCGCGGCGACATGGACAGCAATGTGTCCTTGCCTGAAACGCCCACCAAGAAGCGCAGAATAGACTCTCCTGCCAATGATGTTACTACTCGAGCAGGTATAGCCATCTCCCCTAGGAACCGCACAACGAGGGCTACAGACGACGACGCAGCTATGGCGGCATTCCACGCAGCAATAACCGGCCAAGCCTCACATGTTTCTAGTCCAGCCTGGCCAGCTCAACCTGTTCCTTCCTTGCCTCGTTTACTCAATACACATACTACCCCCGATGATGCCGATCCATCCACACCAAGACGTCCCCGCACCCTGCGCCCGTCCACATCCACCGCGAATGTAGGCTCCCCAGCGAAATCATCTGTCGCTGTCACACCCACTCGTTCTGCTCTCCAAGCTTCCGCCTCTGCTCGTCCTCGACGATGGTATTACCCTGTTTTCTTGGGTCAGCAGCAGTGGCTCGCTCGGGACCAGAGGGTTGAGCGGATATGGGCAGATGCAGCGACACATTGCTCCAAGATGGTTGAGTTGTATGGACATCCGCTTGAGCGGTATCGGCCCGTGCTGGCGTGAAGGGGTCATACTGTTCTTCTGACGTTGGTTTATGTTCTTAGTATATGCAATAGACTCTGCCAAGGTGTCTCGAAAGGTTGTTTGGAAAGTGAGTGCTATGTCATGATGCCTGTCATAATCAATTTCTATGAGTGTTACCACTTCACTGGTGCGGCCTGGCCATTACAACGCAGTTTGGCATCTTGCGGATGAGTGACGTGCAACTGCATCGGACTCTCACGGCGCTGCTATGCGCGACATATTTCAACGGGAGTGCGTCCTCGTTCGCTTGAACTCTCACTACACAGTACTTTTGTGACACTTACCTGTAGATCGTCTCCACTCACTCGTCGACTTTACACACGATCGGGTCCAGTACTATGGGTGCCTTGAAGACCGGCCCAGAAGGCACCGGCAGGTGGTGGGTATGGCATACCCGGTGGCCTGGAGGTCTTGGAAGACGAGTGGAGGGCAGGTGTCCCCTGTAATTGCATTTATATTGTCTATTTCGTGGACTTGAACCTGGGGGGGAAGTCCTACTCACTGCTACGCCATGTCGCGACTTGGCGGGTTTATTACAGCCCTACCGTACACACTTGGGTCCGAGTGTCGCATATATCCTCGCCATACCTAGTAGGATTGGAAAGCGTGGCGAGCTGAACGCGCCAACGGGTAGATGACAGTTTGTTATGCTCGGACTGACCTTGTCTCCCAACATCGTCGGTTGCCGCCATCCGCAACTAGAGCCCCATAAGTGACGAACGGAGCCATATATCTTGGGACGCAGCTCACCTAGGCAAGCAGGTGGATATTGTCGCAGTCACTTTTTGACTTTGTGGTCCCAGATTGAGACAGTGCCGTCTGAGCCTGCTGATGCGAATGTGTTGTATCTGGCGGGTAGATGCGAATCGGCAGACATGACATTGAGAAGGCGTGTGGGATATGAAAAAGAGAAAAAGGGAAAGGACGGAAACCAGCGAGTTAACCGGCCACACATGGTCTACATCGTCGATAGTCTGTGTGTGGCACTTGAACGCATATTTCTGGTCTTGGACCTCTGGACTTGGGCCAAAGTATTCTACACCGATCCGGCCTTCGACAGAGCCAATCGCATAGCCTGTATCCCAATGTGCGTCAGTGTCAGTCGTCCCACTCGCCTTCAATGATAAAGTGAAGAATAGGAAAAGAGAGCACCTTTTCGTTCTGCCCATAAACTTCAAACTACTCACCCTCGTCTGCACAGGCTCCACCATTTTCCTAATACCGTGTATATGAAATAGGCGATTCACCATGCCCACCACGGGTGTGTTGTTGACAAGGTCGAGGTTGTGAACGCGCTCAGGAAGGACGTGTGTTGGTATGGCACTGTCGGCGCTGGTGTTTGAAATACCAGCGGAAGCACGGCAATCCTAGAAGTTGAGCGAGAGATCCTATGAGCTGGTGATGAGCATGTCTAGGGATCAATGGGGCCTGTGGATCAGAGAGGATCAGGGCAGAGGATTGGGCATACTTTCTTCCCTTGCAAAGTTCATCACAGATCCCGCATTGGAAGGGTTCCTCAGATATATCATTCTCTCCGTCTCGAAATCGAGTCTAGCACCGTCACGCGTGCATGTCAGCGGGGAGACAAGGAAATCGAGACATAAGTACGCACTCGCGCACTCCATCAACACCCTTGCGTCCTCTCCAAAAGCACACGCCAGTACTGCTGCTCGATGGCCAAATTTCGCTTGTTGCTGGTTTGCAGAGACATCGTAGAATTGCACGGTCTAGTATTGGTAAGTGTCGTTCCTTCCTTCCAAGAAGCGCTGCGCCAAGACAAGACGTACCGTGTCCCATGCCGAAATGAGAGGTCAGGATGAGAAGCTGAAATGTGCACTTGGGAGATACTGTCGAATAGTGGAGGATCGTAGCTTGGTCTTTTGTGATTAATAGCATTTTGTAAACGGATTCGGTATTCGATACATGGACTCACCTTGGGCTCCAATCTGACTCTGCAGTGTGGTTGTGGAAGGTATCACCTGATGCAGGTCAGATGGGCTATGTAAATCCACCAGGGAACTGAATTGCAATTCTACCAGTGTACAGTACAACAAAGCGCGCCGATGGAGAGTTCATGAACATGGGCAGAGGCGTAGGGAGTCCTGTGTGGTGGGGGAGACGGAGGGGGACGAGCTAGCGATCGATATCAGAAACGACACCTGCGCCTTGGAGAAAGGCACGAGCAGCGAGAAATTTCCCCTGCGTGTTGGTGAACGCCTCGGAGCCGAGGAGATCTCAGCTAGGCATCGGACACCGTTGATGGCCACGATGGCTTCGTGTCGTCCAGTTCACACTCGTGAGTGTCCGCTGAAGAGGGCGCCCCCCCTGTGCAGCACATTGTGTGGGCCAGTGGCCTGACTCAGTACTCACCCCCCACTGATCATGGCGGAGTCGAAGGTACCCATGAACATCCTGGACTCTCGCAGACGGCATGCCGCCACTCGTCGACAATCCCAACCCACTGATGACATACACGTTCTTCACCGACATGACTCCCATCACCAGTCTAAGCGCCGACCCCACCATCGCATTCGATCCAGTCTGGGAATGCCCTGTTTCCTTCGAACTGGCCATCGCCGACATCGTATGCGAGTCTGACCCTCTCGACATTCAGACTCCATTCTATGGTGGCCCAGAACGCACGAGCCACAGCAAGAAACGCGACGCATCGTACATTTCTTGTCCGCCTAATGCATTTATCCTTTTCAGATCATCATTCATCCGGAGCCAGCAGGTTCCAGAAAAGGTCGAGGGGAACCACAGCACACTCTCAAAAATAATTGGTGCGTCTCATTCACATCTAGACAGGGTAAAAACGCGAGTTCACGCGATGGCGATGTGCAGGTAAATACTGGAAGACGCTTCCCCGTGAGGAACGTGAAATATGGGAGGCCAAAGCGTTGGTGGCACAGGCAGAACACAGGAAGAGGTACCCTGACTGGCGATTCCGTCCCGGGGCCAATGCGCTCGCCAAACTCAAAGTGAAAGACGGCCCTTCCCCGAATCGGAGACGACATTCCCAGTCAGGGAGAAAGACGCGACCACGAGGAGAGTCGAATGCAAATAAGAAAAGTAAAGACGAGCGGTGTGCGATTATCGCGGATTTGTTGGTGGAGGGCAAGACAGGCGTGGATCTGGAGGATGCCGTGAAGAAATGGGAGAATCAGAATAAGGGAGAGGTGGGTGGGGGTCAGATTGGGGGCGATTTGGGTAATGGCGAGCATAAGAATGAGGATACCGTCGAAGATGCTCGTACGCATGCGCGATCGCAGACGCCTGATGCCGTCGATACCTGGTTCAAGATCCCGCTCACGGCCATGTTCAAACGGTCCCTATCTGCGCCTGCGTCCCAGTCTTCGCCTGAGGAGCTCCAGCAACACTCGCCGCCTTCACACGCACAAACCCGCCAAGCCTCGCTCGGAAGCGCATTTGCCAACGTTTCATACGATATGTACGACACCCCACTCGCATCGTACAAAGATATCACTGGCAGCGGTGGGGATGGCGCTGGCCACCAACACGCAGGGGCGACCCTCGACTCAATCGGCGACCTCTCGCCGCTCGTGCTTCCCTCTCTTCTCGAAGGCTCACCTGCGCGGTGGAATAACGTAAGTCCTCGTTCAACTTCTGATATCGACTACTGACGTAAATGGTATAGCCGTATAATCCCCTCGGCCCTCCGCCTCTGTCTCCCCAACCAGTGGGGACACACGACTCTCCCTATTCCCCTGCCCATCCTCATGGACACCCCGTTGCGATAGAGCCTCCATTCGCAAACTATGAGCACTGTTTCAGGCCATGGTCGTACACACCCGTAAGACATTGGACAGAAACCTGCCAGTCATATACTGATCAGATGCCGATATTCATCAATGAATTTGGAGGGCCGGATGTGTATGGGTGGGGCGATGGTGTTGGCGATGCGTGCGGTGCTAATGGCGAGGCGGCTATGTATGGGGCTGCCAACACGCCAGAACCGTGTTCGCCGGTGGACTACGCGCATACCCACTCGGATGAGCTTTATGGCGGCACAGTCGCTGAGCTCGACCTCGTGCGTGTGTGTCCTGGCTATGGGCCTGCAACGGCCAAGTACTGATGATGCAATGTCCGCTCTGTGGAACGGAACGGAATGTGATCCTTGTCACGATATGATGCCCTCCCAAGTATGTGTAATACCACTTTTCATTTCAGCGTGATATCTCTCTTCTCCAATGTTACTGGTTCTCGCTTCTCGTGCATGCCGGCCATGCTCTACTCTTTTCACTCTTCATATGCCTGTTTACTGTACCTTGCTACTATCATGTCTACCTTTCAATTGGTGCGTTTTGTTGTATGTACCTTGTACTTGTAGGATTGCAATTCAGCGGTGGATTTATACAGTACAGCCCATGTGACTTGCATCACGTGATACCTTCCAGCCTATCCGCGAGTAGACTCGGGCAGTCCGTCCAAACCTGTACGGGTCCTAAGACTTATCGGAGTTTGAATGGGACTTACGGGACTTACCTTGTAAGGTAGGCCTTTTCCACAGCGTGCTGTGGACATTCTGACTGCACTGTGTCGTCTCGTCAACGCTGTGCTTGAATCTGACGGCAGTGAGCTTTGTTTTCACTGAAGCGATTGCTACTTGTCAACCCACTATGTCTGACCTGGCCAAACGTGCTCGTGGACGTCCGAAAGGGTCAAAGAACCCACCTGGTGCAAAGAACGTCGGAAGGCCACGCAAGAATGGTGAGCCAGCTCAGCCAAGAAACACCACTGAAAAGGGTGAGTTTCACAGTGTTGACTGTGCCCTGCTTCGTTTCCGTGTTGACACCCTTCCTTGTGCAGGTTCTTCAGCAGTGTCGTCTGCTGTTCCTTCACGGTCATCATCACTGGACGCATCTCGAACACTGGGAGCTACTGGGGGTGTGTTTCTCTCTTTTCTTTGCTAATTACAATGCTCACTTTCTTTGTACATAGAAAATCTACCTACGAGCAGCAGCCCATCCACATTAGCGATTCCCTCACATGCTGAAGGGGGGATAACACGATCGGATGTGCCCACTCAGCAGTTACCCTAGCGAAAAACACAGGGTTCAGTTCACGCCGAACAGGAGCGTGCTACCTTACCCGCGTGTCAACCGGATGCCAACATTTATGGGTCTGACCTGAGTGCTGCTTATGTCCTCGAGGACGAAGAAGCCATGGATGACGAGGTATTGGACGAGTTTGCACATGGATGTGATGAGGAAGATGAGGGAGTTGGTAGTCCGAATGACGCCCAGGAGTCCATACATGAAGGCGCCGCATCGCCGCCACCCCTAGATACTGCCAGGTCTGGTAGCAACACGCGGGCCACATTGCCCACCTGGCTTATGGCCGAGTACCAATCCATCCGTGAACGCCTTACTGCAGAGATGAAGAAAAATACATCAGGCCTTCCGCTGTGCTATCAGCGACACTCCTTCTATGATGGAGTGGATAACCCTTACCTCGCTGCGAAGTCCACGTTCCAGCTCTCTGCTAGTATCTTCCACCAGCCGCAGATTTTCGTATGGCTGCCGCATACTCTTGTCGACAAAATACCATGCCCAGCCTGCTATACTGCTGGTCGTCAGGCTGTGAAGAAGTCATGTGTCTACCTCCAGAAGCATGGCTTTGCCCCCTATCCTCGTCGTGTGGTTGACATTGATCGGAATGTGTACATTGTAGGTTATCGATATGTCTGTGGTCACAAGGACTGTGGCAAGACCTTCTTCAGCTGGACCCCAGCTGTCCTTGACATGTTACCACGTCCTCTGCGAGACCAATTCCAGTTCCGACTCACCTATCGAAGTGGGCTCACATTGCGGCTTGCATCCCTCCTCCGAGAGTCCTTCAGTGCTGGCATTGGCCCAGAGCAGTTCACGACAATGATTGAAGCAGCCCACTACCAATGATATGACTTGCTTCAGTGTCAATTCCTTGAAATGGTACTACACCGAAGTGAGAAGGGTGCGCTCTCCACTCTTTGGGCCAAAGCAACCCCCTTTGGAGCATTTCGTGATCGCAGTGGCTATGCTGGCTTCGTCCCAAGTGCAAGATACTTTGCAAGGTTTTATGACATGCTTGTCGAAGAGTCTGCACCAGCAATGCGTCAACTCATTGCTTCACTGCCTGCAGATGTCATTAAACAGGACCATAGTTTCAAGGTACTATCCTACCTTTGTGCTCATCGTGGTTCTTCATTGTTGACAAGTGGCTTTGATAGGCAATCAAGCGTCTTGGCAAGATTGAAGGAGTCCCAGCCTTCCATGCCCTATTTACAACAGTCAATGAATATGGTGAAATACGTTCAATGAGCTTTACTCCCTCAAAGGGGCAGGATGATTGGGCCCCTGTCCTCAAATCCCTGCTGCCATCACTCAGGAGCTTTGGCCATGGTCCACCCAAACTTGTGTTCACTGACAACATCCGAGCTGACAAGGATTGACTTCTGTCTGTCTTTCCATCCCTTTCTACTGGTGTTACTCCTGTGCTACCAGCTGTGAATGACATGGAACCTCTCACTCTGCCCCCTAATTGGTCTTCTGTGTTGTTGACATCAACTCACCAAGTCAACCTTCACTTTAACACAATCATGGACCATCACACTGATGCAAACCCTGTTGTTGTTGGACTCTCTCTTCAGTGGCCAACAGATATCATGAAGGGTGTCAGTGGCCATGTGTCTCTCATCCAGGTGGCTTATGAGAATGTAGTCTATCTCATCCAGGTCAGCCACTGCCATCTGACCCAGCCTCCTTTCTTTCTCATTCCCTTCATCTGAAACAGACAATGTCATTTTTGCAGGGTCAATATCTTTCCCTGCCTCATTCCCTTCTCACATTTTTGCAGTCCAGTGCATACCACAAGGTTGGTGTAAATATCACTGCCAATCTTGAACGTTTGTGCAAGGATTTGGCTCCATCATCTTGCTCCCCTCCATTTTCTGGCCAACTGGAGATTGGGCAGCTGGCCTATGAGCACCATGCAGCTTCACAGGCAACTGTAGGACTTCCTGCCTTGTGTTGAAGCATCTTGCGACAGCAGCTCAACAGGGACCCTGCAGTATGCATCAGTCCCCTATGGGCAAGCACAAGCCTTCCAGCCAAGTTCACCAGCCATGCTGTCCTTGAGGCCTATGCCATGTGGTCCCTCTATTCCATCCTCACTACCATCAAGCTCCCAGAGAGGGTTTCCTCATCCACACCTGCTGGCACACCTGTGGTCATGCATGCACCTGATGGTCGAACCATTGCACGGGGAGCCATTGCACTTGATCGGCTTGCAACATTTGATGGTGTCAATGTCACACCATCTCAAGTCATCATGGTTGTACAAGAGGTCTGTGTTCCAGGCTACTTGATCTCACCAACACTCTTGAAATCCCATACACCTACTCCACTGTCAGCCTTTGGGAAGCCTCCATTTTCCATCCTTTGTCAAGCCAACCATCTCATAACGAAGCCAGTTTCTGCCATCACTGGTAACGAGCCCCCTATTGACATCCATTTGGACCACTCCAAACTGTGTGCAGCACCTCAACCATTCCATGGCAGGGGCAATGTTGACCATGCCAGTTTTGACCCTCTGTCACTTGACAGTCCTCCATTTGTTCTTCAGCATGAACCTGACTTTAATGTATTCCCCGAAACAGGTGGAGAGCAATCCATTTCAAGTTCAACCTTGGACCCGACAGCACAGGCAGTGATCAGTCAGATGGTCACTGATGTACTGCAGTATGAGCCTCAAAGCCAATCTCTCACTCGCAGCCGGTTCAAAGGTGACATTTGGCATCTATTCCACCAGTTCAGCATCCCACTCAGCCATGGCTTATGTCGTCCATTTGCTCGGGCACTCAGCGCAGCCATCTTTCTCACTGACTTGGATGATAAGCACGCTGTTGAAGAAGTGCTGAAGTACGAGGGCATTGCATACGAGTCAAAGCTGAAGTCTCACCCATGGTGGATCCTTTCTCGAGTTTGTCGCTATGTCCCTCCACCCGAAATCCTGTTCAGTTGAGTGGCTGCTGTTATGAAGACATATGGTCCTCTCAAGGATGCCACCTCAGGCGAGCCATTGTTCAATGGGAAGTGCTGGGACACGGTCAAAAATTTACTTGAGAACATCCGCAATGGATATTACTCAGATCCCCCTGATGTGCCATTGTTCTACACAATCGGAAAGGATCGCAACGGACTGTCATTATATCGATGCTGCCATGGAACAAACGACATCGAAGGTGGTGTTCACCAAAATCTTATCCAGTACTTTGAGTCATTCAACGTCTCTCCACGGCGTGCAATCAACATGATCTTGGTGTACTGCGTGCGGCACAACATTTGAGTTGGTACCTTGAACCGCACAGCATCCCGCTATGTCGGGCACTTCAATATTCCTCTCAAGAACCGGGTCGCATCGCTTTGTGAACATGCTGCTAATGTGCTTCGTCAAGACTCAACTGATTACTATGGTGGCGGTGGCTGGGTCAACCTCGATAACTACGCACAAGCGAATGAACCTTTTGGCTTACTGCCTTTCAACGATCAGACATGCCAACATGGATCAATGCTGCCATTTGATGCCAACTTTTTAAAACAGCATCCAAAGACTCACCACCGATTCCTCAGTAGTTTGCAGGGCACACAATTTGCTGTTCTTCCCATTCATACTGGCGAAGAACGTAGTCTTTTTCAACACCACGTCGTGTAGCTTTGTTGCAACATTTACGGTAACTACTGTTGGTGGGTTGCACCGTTCACGGTAAATTGTTTTGCCGCAAGTGTTGCAACACCCTGTTGCACCACTCCTACCACCCCTGTCCATACTTGCAATATATATTGCAACACCTATTGCACCACTTGTCCGCCATTGTAACCACCATTGCACAACCCATCTGTTCTCGTTGCAATTGTCTGCCACTGTTGCAACACCTTCATTCGTTGCAACCCATCCGTTCTCATTGCAACATTCTCGCCCGCCATTGCAACCGCTCTTGCGTACGTCCCCTGCCACACCTTGCAACACACACTTATCTCTCATTCATACACCTTCATTCATTGCAACCCATCCGTTCTCATTGCAACATTCTCGTCCGCCATTGCAACCGCTCTCGCGTACGTCCCCTACCACACCTTGCAACACACTTATCTCTCTATCTCTCATTCGTTGCCCATCCACTCTCATTACAACAAACCCATCCGCTCTCATTGCAACATCTCTTGTCCACCATTGCAACCCCTCTTGCATATGTCCGTTTTGTTGCAATACCTCTCATGCCCGCCTGTCATAGATGGATCTGTGCTGCAATAAACCAAATATATTACCACGTAGTTAATACATAGTGCTACAAGTAGTCATCACCGTGCATGGTAGATGGATCGACAGTACTTAGGACTTACTTGAGTGTGCTGCTCCAGAGGTGCAAGACTGCACAGACGCGGCAAATGGCGCTGAGAGCCGTGTGAGCAGCAGGTGCAACTAGGTGTGCCATACGCTGTGGAATGCGCTAGCCAAGGATCTCGGAAGTGCAAGTCAAAAACTCACCCCCGGACAAGCCTAGAGCACAGGAGACCACATGAGAGGCGTCAAGAGCGAGGCGATGGGCAACAGAGATGGCGAATGAAACACAAACGGAGATGGCATGGCAAGCAGCGGGAACGCCGACTCATGCAGTCGATGTGACATGTTTGAGAAGGAATCAGAATGTCGATTATTCTTGCTGTCGACTGCAGGAAGCTTTGGTAGTGGATATGCAGGGGGGGCGACAATGGTGGAGAGAGAATGCAACCAAATCAGGCAACGTCGCTATTTCGGACTGAGTAATTCCAGCCAATAGGCATCAGTAATAAATCTCCTATAAATCTCCTATACAGCTAGACAAACATAAAATTTGGAGATCCTGCTTGCATCAGTGTCCTGATATGACATCAGAGGCCAGTAAGGAACTATACTTCACTCATTCTACTAAATAACACTCTCATGTCATACTTGGCATGGAAATTCTATAGAGTTCAAGGAAGTGGATTTCAGTAACAACTTAGTGCGTATAAGCCGTTTGTCACATGTACGTATCTCTATCATTTCTTTACCAATTCCAATGGTTGAACTTCGAAGAGGTTTAGTTTGCTTGTATAACAAATAGAAATAGAATGTATCCAATGAATGTGGTTAGCCAGTTCCGAATGAATGTGTCCGAATTCCATCCAATTACCGGAAGATTGAGGCCTAGGGGGACTTTGTGTAGCATCTGCATGGTTGCCTGTTTTTGGTAAGTCGCATTGCGCTTGCCCTGGTTCTTGATTTGTCTCTGCTCCTCGCTGCAACTGCAACTCTTCCAGTAGACGGCAAGATGCTTCAATGCTCAGATTCAGTTCGATAGTCTCTGGGTGGTTGGTTCATGGTACTATGGCTCAGGTAAGATGTCTTGCGTTTGACTGATGGTTTCTATGATATTCTTCCTCGTTAACATTTGGGTCTACTGATCCAACTGGCATGTTTCGAGTGCTCTCTGCATGGCTGTGCGGCTCATGCCTATCCTAAGTAGGTCATTGCGCCTTCATGCGCTTTACTGACATTTTAGGTTCGATCTTAAATCCTGTGTTGCTGTCGATGCCTCATGATTCGGTATGGACATTTGCAGGTTGAATGGGTAGCCCAGGTAACACAGGTATGTCGTCGCCTTGTGATCTCTGCAGACACCAGTGCTGCTTCGACTCACTACGAGTTGACGTTCCCACTTCTAGCTGTGCCATTTTCACCATCAACAATCAACATTGCTTATCTTCCCGTTTTCGACGTCTCTCGCCTGGTCGCCCATTGCATGTATTCTCGTCCCGTCCAAAGACAATCAGTCAGCTCGCGCTCCTTATGGCTTCAATTGGCTCATCCCGCAGTACGAATGCATTGAGATCTTTGGTTGCACCACTGATCTCCTGTCTGCTCTACCGTGTCCCCTAGCATATGCCTTGCAACATAAATTTCATTGCAACCCATCTACTCTACACGCGTGATTTGTTTGCCATTGCAACCCTTGCAACATAAATTTTGTTGCAACCCGTCCGCTCTACGCGCGCGATCTGTTTTCCATTGCAACGCAATGCATCCACCCGCTCTAACCCATCTCACATGTACGTAGTCAGAATGCTATGTATTATCAACCGTAGTACCCTACCAGCCCTACAACAGATACAACAGACTTGATCCATCAAAGCCTCTGTAGAGACATAAAAGGGACGGAGGTCCACTTCAATATACAGGAGGATGTCTAGGACAGCGAAGATACACTATCACCATTAGCAACATCCAGTAAATGCTGTGTGTCCTTCCACATGTGTGCAAACGACCCACCGATCTGATGCCGAAGTTCTGCCTGACACTCAGCATATGCACGGCGCCCTTCAGAAAGTGCTTCGTCAGTGGTTGCTATGGCACTAATACGTTCCATCCACCATTTGGCATGCCACTCAAGAAACAGTAGCGTCCGCTGCATTTCTTCGAACAGTAGTTCAACCTCTTCTTGCCAACGGTGTGCGCGTGCGCGTGCCTTGCACCATTCCACATGAATGGCTGATACAAGGGTAAGGTTAACAGTAATGTAGTTACGGGAAGACACTCACCCTCCTGGAAACCAGCATCTCCTTCGTTCTCTGTGGCCTGCTCATTGTATCCGCACATCTGCCAGATCCAACTCACCCGACGTCTCCCCTCACCAGGTCGCAGGTCGAATGCATCCATAAGAGCGCAAATATCATCATCTGCCAGGGGGCGGAGCTTATCCTGCCAACCGATCAGCCCCACTGATGTACTGAGAGTAGACAATGATTTATAAGCTACGCGATACCTAGTCACAGCAGCATCTACTTTTGCATCCAGGGTTTTGAGGGAATTGCGTGCCCGAGTATTGGTTCCTTGGCCACGTAAAAAGCGATCCTTGAATCTGAGTATATATGCACAAGATCGAAGACCTTGGCATAGGTCGTTCAAAGCATCATGAGCTTGGCCTTCCCTAAGTCGAAATTCAATGACCTCCAATGTCCGTGGGCATGCAGCTTCCCCGTTAAGCTGCGATGGGAGGAGTAACAGGATGTCCTCTGGAGAGTGGGATTGACTAGTAATTTTAGCGTGCTGATCCCGGACGGCACTCACACCACATCAGCAAGTTGACAATTTGTCTTAACTCACTTATAGTGTCTGGATGGTCTGGAATCAGACAGTTAAGATGGATAAGAGAGATAAGTGGGTCAGACCACTTCAGACCATCAGTACAGGTGTGTCTGAAATCAGATGGCCAGACCAGCCAGACCAGCCAGGCTAGTCAGACCAGTCAGACCAGTCAGTCAGTCAGTGTGTCAGACCATTCCAGACCAGTAAGACCAGTCAGTCAGTAAGTCAGACAGTGTATCAGACCATCCAGACCATTCCAGACCACTCAGACCAGTCAGTCAGTAAGTCAGACAGTGTGTCAGACCACTCAGACCATTCCAGACCAATCAGACCAATCAGACCACTCAGTCAGTAAGTCAGACAGTGTGTCAGACCACCCAGACCACTCCAGACCACTCAGACCACTCAGTCAGTAAGTCAGACAGTGTGTCAGACCACCCAGACCACTCCAGACCACTCAGACCAGTCAGTCAGTAAGTCAGACAGTACGTCAGACCATCCAGACCATCTCAGACCACTCAGACCAGTCAGTCAGTAAGTCAGACAGTGTGTCAGACCAGCCATACCAGCCATACCAGTCAGACTGTCCAGTCAGACCAGTCAGACAGTAAGTCAGATAGTGTGTCAGACTATCCAGACCATTCCAGACCAGTCAGACCAGTCAGTAGGTTAGACCAGCCAGACCAGCCAGCCAGTCAGTAGATTAGACCAGCCAGACCAGCCAAACTATTTCTTTGGCTACTTAATTCACTCAATATTAATGTGAATCCATTTATATTAATTCTGTAAATAAATAATAGGTACAAAACATATATATATATATATATACTATATGAATAGCATTGATGACATTGGTGGTGGGTCATCCAGGGTCATTGTCAGCGATGGTCATCAGTAAATCGAGGTGGTGGGGGGGCTGTTGTCATCATCATCGTTGATGGCCGCAATGTCGACCCTGGCAGTGGGGGCAGTGGTGGCAGCCGCATCGAGGTGGTGGTGGTCGTCATTGGTAATGGGGTCATCGTCGTCATTGTCGACACTGGTGGTGGGGTGGCCTTCATTGTTGGTGGTGGCCGCGTTGTCGACGCAGGTGGGTGGTGGTCGTGTCGACGCTGGTGGTGGTGGTGACCACATCGTCGACGTTGATGGTGGTCACGTCACCGTCGATGCTGGTGGCGGTAGCCGCATCGCCGTCGACGTTGGTGGTTGCGTCATCGTTGGTGGTGGTCACGTCATCATTGGTGGCGGTTGTGTCAACGGTGGTGGTGGTGGTGGCTGCGTCGCCATCAACGTTGGTTGTGGTTGTGGTTGTGTCACCGTCGACCCTGGTGGTGGTCACATCAACTCTGATGGGTGGCCACGTCGCCGTCGACGTTAGTGGTGGTCATGTCACCGTTGGCGCTGGTGGTGATTGCGTCATTGTTGATGCTGGTGGTGGTGACTGTCGGGTGGTGGTCGATGCGTGGTGTGGTGGTGGTGGAAAATAGAGAGGATGAATGAAGGACTTAGAGAAACTTTTGAAGTATGTGTGTGTGCGCATGTTTGTGTACATGATTATATCAGCATATTGAACTACCAAATTTCTTAATAGTATTTACCACGTCACTACACCCCTCGCCATCACCACCACCAGCACGCGACCACCATCAGCGACAACGACAATGGCACTGACCACCACCACCAGCGTTGTCGACGCGACCACCACCATCGGCGACAACGACAACGACCCACCACAGACAACGGTGATGACACCAACCACCACCAGTGTCATCGACCAGACAACAACGACAATGGCTACACCGACGGCACCAACCACCACCACCACCACCACCACCACCATGACCTGCGTCGACGACGCATTCACCAGCGACAATGCCACCACCACCACCATGACCTGCGTCGACGACGCGTCCACCAGTGATGATGCAGCCACCACCACCATGACCTGCGTCAACGCCACGTCCACCACCGTCGATGATGACGAGGCCACTGCCACCACCCCACCACCGTCGTTGATGACGATGTGACAACCCCACCGGCAACGACGACAATGACGGCCACCACCACCACTTCACGACCAGCATCAATGACGACGCGGCCACCACCACCACCCCATCGGCCACCACTAGCGACGACCATGACCACGACAAGCATTGACGACGTGGCCACCAGTGACCATGATGACGACGACGACCCACTTCTGACAACGAGGCTACCACCACCAGCGGCGACGACGCGACAACAACCCACCTGCATCAATGACGCAGCCACTACCACTAGCATCAACAATGCAGCCACCACCACCAGCAACGAAGACAACGACCTCACCACCTGCCAATCAACAACGCGACCACCATTCACCTGTGTCAATGACATAGCCACCACCACTAGTGACAATGATGACGGTCACCACCTCAACGACATAGCCACCGCGGTCACCCCACCACCAACATGACGACAACGACGATGATGACCATTAGTATAATATAATATTTATTCTTTGTACTACACTTGCTGATGCAATGACAAAAACAATAATATAGATACAGTGTATTTAATGCACACTTTATATTGCCACTTACTACATAGACATGTTAATAAAATTTACTTGCTATCCTGACAGACTTACTGAGTACACTGACTGGTCTGGCACACTGACTGAGTGGTCTGAATGGTCTGGAATGGTCTGGGTGGTCTGACACACTGTCTGACTTACTGACTGAGTGGTCTGAGTGGTCTGGGTGGTCTGACGTACTGTCTGACTTACTGATTGAGTGGTCTGAGTGGTCTGAGATGGTCTGGATGATCTGACGTACTGTCTGACTTACTGTCTGAATCATCTGAATGGTCTGGAATGGTATGGGTGGTCTGACACACTGTCTGACTTACTGACTGAGTGGTCTGAATGGTCTGGAATGGTCTGGATGGTCTGACACACTGTCTGACTTACTGACTGAGTGGTCTGAGTGGTCTGGAATGGTCTGAGTGGTCTGGAGTGGTCTGGGTGGTCTTATTCCAGACCCTCAGTCTGATCTCAGGCACCTCCAGACAGTTAAGTTGGTGTCAGACCACTTCAGACTGTTAAGTTGGCTAAGTACTGTCAGAGATTTTGTCCACTTGCTGATGTGGTCTGGGTGGTCTGACTTATTGTTGGACTTACTGACTGAGTGGTCTGAGATGGTCTGGGTGGTCTGACTTACTGTTGGACTTACTGACTGAGTGGTCTGAGTGGTCTGAGATGGTCTGGGTGGTCTGACTTACTGTTGGACTTACTGACTGAGCGGTCTGAGTGGTCTGAGATGGTCTGGGTGGTCTGACTTACTGTTGGACTTACTGACTGAGTGGTCTGAGTGGTCTGACTTACTGTTGGACTTACTGACTGAGTGGTCTGAGTGGTCTGAGATGGTCTGGGTGGTCTGACCTGCTGTTGGACTTACTGACTGAGTGGTCTGAGTGGTCTGAGATGGTCTGGGTGGTCTGACTTGCTGTTGGACTTACTGACTGAGTGGTCTGAGTGGTCTGAGATGGTCTGGGTGGTCTGACTTACTGTTGGACTTACTGACTGAGTGGTCTGAGTGGTCTGGAATGGTCTGGGTGGTCTGACTTACTGTTGAACTTACTGACTGAGTGGTCTGAGTGGTCTGGAATGGTCTGGGTGGTCTGATTCCAGACCCCCAGTCTGATTTCAGACACCTCCAGACTGTTAAGTTGGTGTCAGACCACTTCAGACTGTTAAGTTGGTTAAGTACTTTCAGAGATTTTGTCCACTTGCTGATGCAGGCATGAAGAGGACTTGGAGCTTCTGCCAAGCCTCAATGCACCGCAGGAGTGTGTTGCTGCGTTGTTGAACCTGGAGCTTGTATGTATCGCCCAATGCCAGCTTAGTAGCTTCACGTAGACGCCGCCTACCATTCAAGGGTGAGATCTTGAGACCAACACAAGGCAGCAGGGGTCGACTTACTGCTGATCCTCAAGATCGATGCCGGTGCCAATGAGAATGCTTGGGGTTATATCTGGATGTAGGTGTAGCTCATTCTCATTGGCAGATGCCTTGGCCTCCTCTTTCACCAGCTGAATGCAAATACTGGCTTGCGTGATTCCTGTCAAGGTATGGCATGAGTAACTTTGAGGGAAATGAAACATTACCGAATCTGAGCTCACCGTCAATTTTCACTTCGAATGGATTAGGCCTTGATGAATCCGCTTCCCATGCCTCTATCTGCTGCGTCCACGATGCGAGCTGTTCGGGGAATTTATGTTTGAACGACCATGTCAATTCTTTGAAGTCATATCGGTGATCATTGCACTCGGGAATGGCTTCCTTTATCTTTCTAAGAATAGAGGGGCCTACAATACAGGTGAGGAAGTCTTCAATGAATGACAGGAACTCAGTGATGAACCCAGGCTAATGAGCTTCTTCCAGTTCCAGTCGCCAAAGTAGTCATCTAGTGTATCATGGCGGTGCCCAGGGCCCATCTCTTTTGTGCTTGAGGCAGCTGGATTAAGGTTGGCCCATCCGCGCTCAGGTTCTTCACCGTCCGTCCTGCCAACACCCTTAGTCCAGTTAAATGAAAAGGACCACTGACATGAAGCAATGTGCGCAGGAAGATGGAATTTCAGAACCAGAAAGGTAACATCCCAGTCACGTAAGTTTAATTGCAATGAAGGCAGCATCTTATCCATTCTTTGAGATAACTTCTTGTGCCACTGGCATGCAATGTCGTACGAAACTTTTAGAACCATTGCATCAGTGTGCTGCATGGCTGATGCAAATGCGTAGTCCATATTTACATATCTATGGTTTATTCTCATGGATCAATAACACTTCAGAAAATATTAGTAATGCAATGCACCTTTCTCCATATTGTAGGTCAGCTATTCCATTCGGAAGCCTCATACCATGCCTCGCACAAACCACCATACCGACACCGGTTGCATCACAACCCTTCTTAGTTTTCACTTCAGCCATATTCACTGCATTATGGTTTGAACATGTGCTTTTCTGGATTGCAATGGATAAGCATGAGTATGTCCGGCCAATGGTCACTTACCTCTTGTAAGTCATTTTTGTGGTCATTCAAATACATCTTGAAAGTGTTGTCCTCCACGAAGTACGCCCATCCTTGACTGAGACTTGGATCATTTTCGTTGTTTGAGATTGCACGACGTCTCAGATGGAAGTTGGCATCAAGAGCCACGAATAGTGCATCGATGTCCCTGCACGACGAGTTAGTTGAAAGTGAGCCAGGTTGAGTTAGTCTTACCTTGTTTGTGATGGCACATTCATGTTCTTGTCGGGCTGGGGACATGCGGGGCATAACACTGCACATTCACCTTCTTTTGTATTTGAAATGCCGGCAGGGTTGTGGCCTCATCCTGAACGTTTAAGCATTTTGAGATGGTACCATTGGCGTACCATACGCAAAAATTGCTCATAACGAGCCTGATATGACTAAGCACGTAAAATAGAAGTAATAGATTGTAACATACTTTTGGCGGCTGTAAGCCGGTATTATCTGAACGACAGGCCAAGGTGCTATAGAATTCATAACACAATAATTTTGACTCGAGTGATAAGAGATGGAATTCCTCGAGAACTTGAAATGTTGCCGCCGTCCGGGGCCTGTCAGCAGTCGCTGGAAGCCAGCGATAGCGTAACAACTGTCGGGAATGCATTTCTGTGGTCTTGCACCCACAGAAGGTAAGATTGATGACGTGGATTCCGTTGCTGTGAACAACAATAAACTTGCCTTTTGCGGCGCCCCATGGTCTACAACATCTTTCACCAATGGGATGGCCAAGCTGTATATTCAGGCCCAAGTCCCTCAGTGTCGTGCGATTGAAATAGCTACCGTTCCATTCCTGTCCTTTCTATAAGTATGAATTCATAAAGTGGATGAACCTTACCTTCAAGCGGTGCAACGGGTGGTTTTTGTGATGTGCAACTGTGCATTGTTGGCAGTACATATCCACCCCAAAACAATCTTCACAGCGCAAGCGAGCCGGCTGTACATTGCACGCAGGGCAAACATCGGAAATGCTACATCTACCCTCAAGGCGAAGCAGTTCTGATAGGTAGTTATCACGATCTAACTTGGACCACGTGCAGAGCAGGAAATCCTATTCAATGCATCAGCCCAAGTTTTCCCTAGCGAATATAATTACAACTTACAGATTCCATCCTGGCTCTGGGTTCCATGTCCAAAATACCAAGATCTACCTCAGGCGGCAACCTGTCCTTACAGTCAGGAATCCCCTGGTAAGGGAAAGGGTCGCAATGGTCTGGAAGACCTTGCTGTACAGTAGTAGTTTGAGGGGCATTGCTGGGTGTGGAGAACAAGTGGGTAGTCAAATGGAGAGCTCCATGCGAGTCCAATTGAATCTTCGTGTGACGACGAGTGACTGTAGAATCTACGTCGTCTGCCTTCCGCTTGTGAATGGTCAAACCATTGGTTTTGCAGAAGCAAAGGGAGCCAGCTGGGCGAGGCGGAGATGGGTCACTGCTCTGGCGTGGCACCTGTTCCATGTGTAATCTGTCGCCAATTGCCAAGATCAGTGCCAAAACAGAACAGAATAAATGACATACGAACCATGCAGTAAACTCCTACAGAGGAATGCCAGAGAGTGGATGTGGACCCAGAGCTAGTGACAGGCTCCCAGAGGGGAAGGACGCAGATCTGCGAAGCCCATTAGTACCATCACAACCGACAAAAATATAATGACCCATATGCTCAAGGACTTAGTGAAGTCATGAAAGCTGGGAAAATGAGTTCGAAACGAAGTTCGAGCTTGATGCCTTGAGGGGCGCATTGAACCCAGGACGTAGATCTGCGAAGTATCAGTACCATCGCAACCCATCGTGGTTCGCAAATTCGAAGACCCGATGCTCAAGGACTTAGCACATGTGGAAGCTGGAGGAATGGATTTGAAACGGAGTTCAAGGTTGACGCCTTGAGGCTTGAGGGGTGCATTGAACCCATGGGGTCGTCTCGACAAATTTTATTTCAAGTCAACAAAATGACTTTGGTGAAACTGATTGTAATAGTACGCAATACAGAGTGATCTTAAGTGTGGATCAACCGCCATAAATACACACCCTCTGCTAGTGCTAAACCATGTGGAGAAAGTTCGAGTGCGAAATCCTCTGCTGAGGCCACTTTGGCACAAACCCGAATAATAGTATCAATAGCTGAGCGTGTGTACCCATGCGTGATGAGATAACGTGCTGCAGGAACTCCAAGTTTGGGGGCTAGATCGCAGAGGCTGATGGAGGGTGAGGAGTAATAGTGCCGGCTTTCAGTAACCCCTTGAAGGGTTCGTTTGTGGCTGTAAATGATCGGGGATCGCGGCCCATACCTGGTTGGGGGGCTGGAGTTAGGTGCCGCATCTGAATTGTGTAGGCTTGAGTGTCAATTAGAGTCGTTGGCCCTGAGGGCCGTAGTTACGAACAATGTACTCACGGGGTGACAATGTAGCATTGGGTTCGTCTCCGAGATTCCTTGAGGGATTAGGGATTGTGCGATATTGTGAAGTTTCCGAATCTATGTGAAAGCCATCACGGAAAGTGTCGTTCAATTCATCAATTGCATCTTCTGGGGATACTGTACACAATCAATGCCGTGACATAGACTCATGAACTTACTAGATGAAGGCCCTGAGTCATCCACAGCAGGGACCGACGGCAGGAGATGTTCTTTGTCACCCTTCACAACCATGAATGCTAATGCTTCCCAGAAGGTATCGAACCGCTTCCAATTCGGAAACACGAAACTGCTGGCTGATTTTATTGCACTATCACTGGACGACATAGCATCACTAACCCAGAGGTCAAAATGTCAAAAAAAAAAGAAAGTACCATGTGTGATGAATACCAACAGGCGAACCAACTGCGACAGCATAGAAGCCATCCCGATCATCGCTGAGGAGGTTCCGTACAGAGGACGATGTGTTAAGTACCCAAAGCAATTCTGACGTTTTTGGCTCTGGTGAGATGGGCCCCAGCACACTTTGTAATGTTCGCATGAGAAGTCTAGCCTCGTCCATAGATGTACACTGTATGGCAATTGGGAGAGGTGGTGTTGACCTTCCACATGGAAAGAAAGGGCTATGTATTATATAATAATATTAGAAATAATGGATTATGCTCAGTTTGTGTAGACTTGGGACCTACGTGGCTTGGTATATCCCTGGCTGACTACCACCAATAACCACCCATGGTGTGGCACTCATTTTGTGATGGTGCACAGGGTTTCAATAACTAGTTATATACTATTGTCATCGTGTACTATCGATAAAATCGAGAAGGTAATAAATTGTGGTGGCTTGTCTAGGGTTGCCTATTTTGGTCACATCCTTGAACGCCCTCTCAACCATGCGGGTGCAAGTCAAGGGTTCCTCAAACAACACTGAACTTTCAACCGAGCTGCACACTCAATCACCGTTACCTCAAAAGAAGGCACGTCCAAAACAAAGCATCCAGAAGAGTTCGCCTGAAGATAGTTCAGCGGTGAGGATCACAGAATCAGTCTGGTAGTACTCACGATTTTGCAGGAATCGGGCACAACTTTGTGCGCCCTTGACTTGTGGGAAGCTAGCCGAGTATCAGGTTGGACAGGAGTTGCAACCCTCGGGTTGTTGCAACAGATGGGTCCAAAACGAATCACCCAGAGGAGTCACCCGAAGATAGTTCAGTGGTGATGATCACAGATTCAGTCCAGTTCGGTCACTCACAATTTTGTAGGACTCGAGCACCACTGTCACGCGACTCAAGACTTTGATCAACACTATACGGCGGCAAACCTGGTCTTCGTGCATACATTTGGTCCGCTCGAAGCCTACTGATGCCATCATATGGTGGCTTTACAGCGCTACAGCGCCAAACCCGACCTCCACCACAACACCGCGCTTGATTCGTCAACTCAGATGGATGTGAAGAACCCAGTCCTCGCGCATATGCTTGATCCGATTGAAACTGTATACCTTACACTGATGCCATCACATTGTGGCTTTACAGCGTGAAGTGGTGTGCGACAAGTGGGTCCAAAGCGAAGCACCTGGGGAGTCGCTCGAAGATAGTTCGGCGGTGATATGCTGGAGAGTGGGTCGTTGCAAAACCACGGCGAAGGTGTTGCAACAGATCCGGGTCCAAAGCGAAGCACCTGGGGTGTCGCTCGAAGATAATTCAGCGGTGATATGACTGGAAAGTGGATTGTTGCAACGAACCACGGTGAAGTTGTTGCAACAGATCTGGGTCCAAAGTGAAGCACCTGGCGAGTCACTCGAAGATAGTTCAGCGGTGATTGCAACAGATCTGGGTCCAAAGTGAAGCACCTGGGGTGTCACTCAAAGATAATTCAGCGGTGATATGACTGGAGAGTGGGTCGTTGCAACGAACTGCGGCGAAGTTGTTGCAACAGATCCGGGTCCAAAGTGAAGCACCTGGCGAGTCGCTCGAAGATAGTTCAGTGGTGATGATCACAGATTCAGTCCGGTTCGGTCACTCACGATTTTGTAGGACTTGAGCACCACTGTCGCGCGACTCAAAACTTTGATCAACACTATATGGTGGCAAACCCGACATCCGCCACAACATCGCCTCTGATTCGTTAACTTGGATGAATGTCAAGAACCTGGTCTTTGCCATACTCCGTCACCTTACACTGACGCCATCACATGGTGGGTTTTACAACGTAAAATAGTTAGAATACTGGTAAACATGTGAACCTTCAATTATTCGCAGCAACCCTCCTAATCTGCTTCACGGACATGTTAACAGAAGCAGAGCTGTCGGCTTCAATGGCTCTCTTGGGTGGTTGTGGCTGTATATACAAGGTTACAAGTGAGATATAATCATATGGTCTCAGGGAAAGTGATACTCACCGAGCTTTCTTGCTTGATGTCTCTGTAATTGCAGACATCAGGCGTCGTGGATTGGCCATCATCCGACTCAGGTGCAATAAGGATCTGAAACGTCTTCAAAGGGGTAAATCAGTGATCACATGAAAACCCCACCACTCTCACCATTATAGCTTCTTCATCGTGGTTATATGAGATGGATAGACCATGCAGTGCAGTTTCATTCAGCAGTATGAGCTTGATGCACTTCTTGGGCAGCGTCATGTGGGTGGAGTGTGATTGGAGGGCATTAAATGAACACAAGCTGGATGACGACAGTGAGAAATGCTTGACTGTTTATCTCCTGTTCGTGATGGGCTTTATGGGGATCGATCAGATCCAGAGTGCCCAATGTCTCGGTGCATACATGGCTTCCTTACAAGACACTACTTCCTGAAAACAATCCCCCGTTATAATTTGTATAGTTGTTGTGATAATGGCGTTGGACATCCTCGGAGCATTGGACATCCTCAGAGCTCTGGTCCTGGCTCAGTTCCAGAAGCCCATTGAATTCTTGTAATTCCTGCGGTCCTGCACGGCTATGCTGGGGCTACTTGCACACACTGGTAGGCTGCCATATATGGTCGCAGCATGGTTAATTGTATGGTCTAAGCACGGTAAGTCACTTATTAGCTCAGGTACTGTAACATGGGTCAGTGAAAAATATACAAAACACAAGATGAGAAGGTGGCTGCCGCTCGAACATACCAAATGAAATATTATCAAAGGTATGGAATCAACTCGCATTCACTCCGATGGACTCTGCTCACAACAATTATTGGGAAATTACCTCAGCCATCGCGACAAAATCAAATGCAAGCTCAAAGCAAAACGAGAGAGGATGAAGAATTATACCCAATGCGTGGTATCCTTTTCGTGCGTTAACTTTCTACCTAGTCACCTCAGCAAGCCACTGACTTCTGTATGATCAGTACCGACAGTATCCCATGTGCCACCACAACAAAAACCACTTCACAACCCCTGTACGTACTCACCCTGTTCTCCAGGTTGACGTGTAACTTCAACGAAGGTTCAGGCATATGGATCATCCCCACCATGAACAGCCCAACACCTCTGCTGATTCTATATCGCTCTCAGGCATGGATTCAGACGCGGATTCAGACGCGGATTCCATAGATAAAATCAACCAATCACTCAAGGGAATAGTCGGAGCGTCCTGTCGTTCTTTGATGGACACGTTATGTCGGGACTACATCAATACTGGGGATTACTCGCAAATTTGGAGTGTTTTGTCCAAAGTCGAAAGCTTGGAATCATGGGTGCGCACATTGAAATGGCAGCAGTACTGGGACGACTCTACTGATCCCACTAAGGAGACATTCGATCATGTACGGTCTACATCACACATCCTAGAGGATATTTTGATGAGTGCTATGGAAGGCACAGATTTAGCTCAGAAGTACTCGAGAGGCATTCTACTTTTTCAAAATTACTCCTTGGACACTATGTACTGAGATAGAAACTACACCCAAAAGTAGTTGCTACACCGTAAAATCCGAGGTCTATATGATTCTTGAAATGTGAATCATTGACTCCAATCTAGATTGGCCTTCCAGTCTGATGACCGAGATCTGTGGAATGAGATGCGTTGACAACGACGCATTGATGCATGACATGGAGTACGCATCAACAAATCAACACGTCAGGTAGTATAAATCAATCTTTTCAATGTTGCTCACCATTTTTCACCCCACCTTCTCGCCTCCATCATTCACATTGTATTTGCCAACTAAGTATATCCAATTCTATTGCGCATGTAGTCACGATGACAGCTACCATGCTTGTAGGCCATGCCCAGCAAGGAATGGACAACCTGCGAGCAAAAGGAATTCTTGCAAGATGAGTTAGTGCAGTATTCAAGCATGAGCACCAAGGAATACACGCGATACTTGCCGACTTTCTTCCAACAATGGTCGCAGCGTTGGCCCGAAAGGGCTGTCGTGTTCCCAGGTCTCCCCTTCGATACACCACTGACCATGGAACAGGAGAAGGACCTTGCAGATGCTGTCACCAAGCATCATCAGGTCAGTGATGTCATTAATTCTCAGAATATGTCCTAACCTTTTACATAGCAAATATGGCAGTGGCTGCGGTGGCACGCTGGAGCCGGAAAGAATTGGTCTGCCAACAGGAAGACATTGAGCATTGTGGATGGCCTGATGAAAGGTAAAACCCGTGTAAAAAGACCGTTGGAGATCTATTCCAAGATGTACTATACCTCTCGGGTCAAGCCCGACATGCCTTGCGACTCAAAAGACTCCAACATTTCCAGCCTTCGCGATCGAATTGAACAAAAGTTCAAGGCTGAGCCCCAAGAGATCCAGGAAGAGATCATGTGCATCCACGACGAGCAATCCAGAATCAGTAAGAACTCAATGCTCTTTGCAGAAGATGAGGAAGAAATGTACCCTGATGTCAATGTGCAGACACACAAAAGGTATGAGTCCATTGCTTGTCCATCACCAGCACTCATCAATTTCCTTTAGTAACATACAACAATGCGCACCAGCTCTTCAACAGATCCTCACCCACTTGTCACAGAAGACAGGCTGGTCATTCTCAGTCCTTATGGGTGGGCCTGATCCGACAGACCCTGAAGGACAATGTGTCGTTGCAAGGTGAGCAAGCCAGTATTACAGTTTACATAACTTACACAATGTTGGCATAGCCTTCATACCGGGAAGAATAAGCAGGGATTGAATTTCGCAGAGTCATACACTCCCTTCGACTCTACCCTAGTGCAAGCATACACACAATTCCTGGACTCTAAGCATCGTAAGTCCCTTTTTTTTCAAAAAAAAAAAAAAAAAGGATACTGACCGTGCTCTAGGTGTGAGCACCCAAGTGGAGGAGGAGAGTATGCGCCTAGACAATGGTGATAAGGACGGGGATGCAAACGTGGGGGCTGATGGCATGGATGACGGTGAAGACGACAATAGCGATGAAGATGACAATGGTGATGAAGACAACCCTGCCAGTAATGGGGACGAGCAAGATGCTGAAGTTCATGAGGATCAGGAAGGCGACAACGAGGACAACGAGGGAGGTGTGGATAAGTTGAGTGACAATCTTGGCTCAGCTTTATATGCTCAACCCTGGGCAGGGTTACAGGTGTTGCAACGTTCTCTCATCGCACTCTTCAAGTTCATGGCCCGTCTATTGCAACAACCTCGCCGCAGCACATTGCAACAGCCTACAGTCCTGTCACGTCTCCAATTCATCCGAGCGTTGCAACCAACCTCCCAACGCCTCCACATGTTGCAATGCCCACCCCACTGAATACTGCGGTATGTCCGAATGATGCAATTTCTGACCGCACACTATTCCCTTCTCCCATCATGGCAACACCCCAAACCACGCCCCTCTCTTGCATGCCCAACCTCCAATTTTCGGATCAACTTCTCCTGGAGCTCGGCTCCTTAGCGCCAGAATTGGAAAACATGCTCCAGGCAGGCACTGGCACCAGGGCAATGTATCAGGAACAATGGTCAACTCCCCAGTGGAACTTTGATGGTCTAGTATCCAACCCATTTGTTGTCACTGACCCAGCAGCTGTCAACTTTGCCAACCATAATGCTGTGCTCTCCACCGGTAATGCGGACACTTCTCTTGACTACTTTTCGATGGCAGCGCACTACAAGCCTTACCCAGCAGTTGGACTATCTCCACTTTCTCTTACTCCATCTCCACAGTCCATAAATGAGCTGCCTTTGTTACCTCCTGTCCCTTCTGCCAGTGATGGTATGTGAACGATCATTTTGGATACTGTAGTTGGACGTACCACTGATGTTTTTTATTTTCCAATCAGATGCTGGGGAACCCGAAAGTCCTGTCGCCAGCCGTGGTAAACACATGCCTGTCCCATCCTTGCGTGCTCAGAGAGACAACATGATAGGTGATAAGGAGAACAGCTTACCGGTGTTTACAGAGAAAAGGGTCAATAAGGTGAAGGCAAAGGCAAAGGCAAAGCGTCGCGCTGCGGATGATGTCAACAATGGCAGGCCAAAAAGGCGAAGTTAGTCACGTTGTTATTTTTAAGAGACCATTTGTTAATGATTTCTTCAGGAAAGGAAAGCCTTAAATTTTTATCCCAAATCCATTGCAATTCTCCATGGCCGTCATCTCTTTGCTTATATTGTGCGCTATAATTTGTAGTCGTTCTCAAGTAGTCTCCTTCGCAATATTGTTTTGTCTGCATTGTATCAGTCATAGTCTTGCTTCAGTACAGGGTGATAGTCGCCCTTCATATATATTATAATGGTACTCAGATATGTACAGTGTTCAATCAAAATGAAGGTGTTGCAACAGAACAGTATGTTGCAACAAAAATATTGCATTGTGGATGCTTGCAATGCGATGCAACAAAATTGGGTGTTGCAACAACAGTGTATTGCAATTAGCGGCGTTGTTGCAACATCATTGCAATGGCGCGTTGCAATAACCTATTTACTGTAAACAATGCAACACAGCTCTACAGTAGTTACCATATTTCGTTGCAATGAAGTTACCCTCCCGGCTCTTTTCAATCCCTCACCCGCTCGTCGCCTCTCTTTGCAGGTGCCCAACAGCCTGATTTCGTTGCATTGGCATCGTTGTTCAACAGTCACGCAAATGGCATCAGCATTTTCTACAAGGTAACATTTATAACATTGAACTGCTATTGTTGCTGGCTGCTTTACTGACTACTGTTATTGCTATTCAGCTACCTGAACACATCAAGGCCCACTACAAGACATGGCTCGACTATGTCAATGAGAAAGCATCTGTCACGCTCAGCATTGATCTCACAAAATGTGTCTGCGATCTTCTTTCGGTCCAAATTGGTGCCCCAGACAACATTCCAACCACACACCCACAAGTCCTCGCTGACACCATTCTGACGCCAACACGAGTGCCAAACTTGCCAGTGGGCGAGGTGACGGAAGGCTGGCAACTCGATCTTCAAGTCCAAGGTTCTGCTGGTGATGAGTTGCAGCAACTGCAATATCAGTTCACAGATCATCAATTGCATGCAACAATCACTAGTAAGCGTGCTGCTGAAAGTACAGAGGATGAGCGGAGCAGTAAGAAAACCAAGAGAACATGTACGTACTGCCACAGCATGGAGTGCAAGGGACGGGGTGGCCAGAAATTTTGCCCACAGAAGGAACTCAATGACAGCACGAACAATGTGGGCAGGTGATTTACTGTACTCTTGAATTGTTCCATTCGCTTGTTAACATAGCTAGTGTACTACGTCATTGTGAATACTATGGCTCAGTGCTCATATTTTCTGCTTGCACTGCGCGCGAATTAATTAATTAAATTTTGTGGGGACACATACAGGTTTGGTCGGATTGCCCGAGTCTTGGAGCCGCAAGCTTCAAAGCTTCAAGTATCATGCATCATGTCTATGCATCGAATAATGAATCCGTTGACAAAATGCTATCAATAAAAAAGATCAAATAGAGCTTGTATCACCACCATTCGACAGTATCTCTCAAGTGCACTTTTCAGTTTCTCATCCAGACCATCTCCTTGTTTCAGCATGGGACATGGTACGTCTTGTCCTGGCACGGCGCTTCTTGGAAAGAAGGAAAGATTACTTCTGACAAATGGTGATACTAGACCGTGTGTTTCTACAATGTCACTTCAAACAAGCAAAAAGCGAAATTCGACCATTGAGCGGTGGTACTGGCATGTGCTTTTGGAGTGCCTGCAAGAGCGTTTTACAGAGGGCTTGATAATGGAGTACACGAGTGCACATTTATACCTCAATTTACCTTTGTCTCCCTGCTGACGCGTGCACATACAATGACAGTGCTAGACTCGATCTCGAGACAGAGAGAATGGCGTATCTGGGGAACCATTCTAATGTGGTGTCTGCGATGAACTTTGCAAGGGAACAAAGTATGCCTGGCTCTCTACCCTAATTGTCTCTTTGATTCACACAGGAGCTAATTGATCCCTAGACATGCTCATCACCGGCTCATGGGATCTCTCGCTCAAATTCTGGGATCCCCGCGCTGCTGCCGGTACTTCGAACGCCAATGCAGACACAGCCGTATCAACACACACCCTTCCGGAGCGTGTCTATCACCTCGACCTCATCAATAACACACTCGTCGTGGGCATGGCCAGTCGCCTATTTCATATCTACGATATCAGGAAAATGGGAGAGCCTGTGCAGACGAGGGAGAGTAGTTTGAAGTTTATGACGCAGAGTCTGGCCTGTATGGCGGATGGAAAAGGTGGTTTCTTTTCCTATTCTTCATTTTATCGTTTTCAGGCGAGTGGGGCGACTGACCCTCTTGGGATATAGGCTATGCGATCGGCTCGGTCGAAGGCCAGATCAGTGTGGAATACTTTGACCCAAGTCCAGAGGTCCAAGACCAGAAATATGCGTTCAAGTGCCACAGACAGACAATTGATGATGTGGACCACATATGGCCGGTTAACGCGCTTGCTTTCCATCCTGTGTACGTCCCCTACCTTCTCCCCCATCCTATATCCCATATTCACGCCTTCACGCCTTCATGTCTGCTCATTGCCATCCACTCTCCAGATACAACACATTTGCACCAGCAGGCTCAGACGGCACTGTCTCAATCTGGGACCACAAAGTCAAAAAGCGACTTCGCCAATATCCAAAATACACCAGTCCAATCCCCTCCATTGCGTTCAACTGCGATGGGACAAGGCTTGCAGTGGGAGTCAGCTATACCTGGGACGAAGGGGAGGAGGGCGTGAAGAATGCTGAGAGGCTGGTGGTGTGGGTGCGTAGGACGGGTGATGAGGTTAAGGTGAGTGAATGTGCTATGGGGTGGGTCATGTATGGAACTGAAGTTCTGTTCTTTGTAGCCTCGACAGGGTTAGAGAGGTGATAGGATGCCACACCTGGGAGATATGTGAATCAAAGGTCATTGCTGTCCTGGTGCTTTTTATGGCACTGCAGGTATTGGTGTGATGATTTCATGATGTTCATGGTTTAAAGTAATATTTGGTGCATGTAAACTTGCCTGTACATCTGACCTTGCAAACAAAACTTCTCTCAGTACTTGTCATATTCTTATGGAGTATCATGATATTTTCATAATGGCCAAAGGTCTATATTGATGCACCCTATTACCACTATAAGAGTGCAATTGAGTCTCCATCTAATGCTGTGCCTTTCAATAACAGACTTTGTAAATGGTGTACTACCTATGTTGGAAATTTCAAACACCCCGTTGCAATCATACCATATTTAGACACCATTTAGACACATTTATTTACATATTTTTTGCTTGGCACCTTACTATAATGGAAAAATTGGGCTGCAATTTCAGGCCCATTGCTTGGAACCAAATTCTAACCCGATTGCAACCTCATTTGGACTGGTATTCCAAGTTACTTACAGTAAATTTCAGGTAGTATTGCAAGGCACCTGTACATTTAGGAGTTGCAATTGCTTACAACCAGTAGCAACCCAAAAAACTTTTTTCTGACATACACATGTCCAACACCATTCTCACAGTGTCACAATTTGTCAAGATGAGAAGCCACATGCATATACAAGGAAGAAGCTGATGACTAGTAGAACATGTCAGTGTTGCAGGACAATGACTAACATCAAAACAAATACAAAGTACAAGTAGCAAACACATGAACATTGACTGCCAACTTCAGAAGCAACAATGGAATTGTCAAGGCTCAAAGCATTCTTGCCACTTGGACCCATGTGCCATTTGACTGAAGTCAAGCTCTATACCTCCCCTTGGCATAACTAACCTGGTAAATGGCACCCTTGGCAGCAGTTTTTTCATGTTCCCACAACCTTTAGATATATTTTTTGTGTACCTAATAATGTACCCAATAGATGCCATCTTCAGGGGAGGCTCCTGCCAATTCCAGAAATGGTTGAGAGCCCCTGATCACAGTTTATTAGGCCCAATCAATGTTGCAAAGAAGGTGTGCTGAGCATTTTGTGAGGTCCCATTGATCCATCACGCATTGTGTGTTGAGGGTTGTACATCCTCCCGTCCTGTCTATCTGGCATTGCATGGAGGGTCCACAGAGGGTTTTCCATCCATCCTAAGAGGTTGCACAAAATCTTTTTATGTTTTTCTTATGTTTGCAGCTGGGTATTACTGAGGTATTTTAGAGGGTATTTTAATGTTATTTTTTCTTCCATTCTGCACATTTTTACAATGCATCCACATCGCAGTTCACTTGTGATGGTATACTGCACACGAAGACAACTTGTATTGGGGGTATAGAGAACAATCAATGAATGTCAGACACCAATACTCAAAAGCTACAAAAGCACAACATTGAGAGCATAAAGTAAATATGTAGCAAGCAGATTCAGGTCAAAGATGAAGTGATATCGACACCCAGACAGATGCAGAAGCCTCGGCAAAACTGTTATTCACTAGTAGACACCTCCATTGCAGTGTCACTGGGATGAGAGGATGGTGGAAGTGCATGTGGGGCCATATTGGCCACGGTAACATTGGGGAGGGTGCCAGTTCATCTGAGTGGGGGAGGGTCGCTGTGAGGTTCTTCATAGCCTCCAGGAATGGTACCACTAAAATAGTAATCAGGTCTGTGAGTGACAGTGATGTGCTGGGGGATGTAATTCAGATGTCCCGCATGATCATTCTGCAACTGCAGCATGGTTGGTGGGACATGGGAAGCACCCTCCACATAAGGTCCATGGTAGGGTGGATGGTTGGATGGTGGATAAGGAGGGGGATAGGGTGCCACCGGGTGATTGTACCACCCTCCATGCCTGTATGCATAGGGTGCACCTGGCATCTGCCATTGTGGCACTCCTGGCCTGGCGAGTTGCTCAATGAACGCATGTTGCTGAGATGGATGGATGGATGATTCTTGATGAGGTAAAGGATGCAGAGCCTGGTAAGGATGAGCCAGATAGGCTCCTTCATGGCTTGGATGTACACCACTGACTGTATTCAAGTGTGTGCCACAAGCTGAATGTAAGCCAGTTTCCTGTGAGCCACCAATGTTGCCTTTAATTGTGAGTGGATGTCCTTCCTCAGCAGCCAGCAACCTTGCAGACAATGGAGCCTCCCTGGATGGATTGTTGGGGAAGACCTGGGCCTGAAGGTTGAATGGTTCACTCTCATTTCCTGACTGACTTTTACCCTGTACAAGATGGGGTTTGGGAAGTTCTCCTTGACTTGCCATCAACAGGCCGATGTGCATTGGAGTTCAAGTGAAGGCAGATGTAAGGCAGGTGTTACTGGTCGAGTTGCAGCATCACTAGTGGGACCAAAGAACTCTGTGCCAGTGCAGGTTGCTAGCCCAACACTCTGGTTGACAAAGAGATCAGAAGCCGGATGAGTTGCTGGGCTGCTGACAGCCGCTGACAGAAGGGATTGCAAGGCTTGGATTCATGAGCAATCACTAGGGATGCATGTAACAAAATTTACAGCACTTACCTTCATCCTGTTTGTCAGATTTGTTGGATGATTGTACGGCTTCATGTACGGGTGCACCAGGGGATGGACCATGTGTAGGATGAGCAGCAGAAGAGTCCAAAGAGGAAATGCAATCAGAGGTGGTAGAAACAAGGGCTGCTCTGTGATGAGGGTCAGCAGAAATGACAGGGGCAGGAGTGCACACTGTAGTTCCAGGAACATCAGAGTCAGTGAAGATGCAGGTGCCACTTGGGCCAACAGGAACAACAGGGAGAGCTGGCTTGTCAAAATTAATGGAGGCAACAGTGGTGGAGTCCGGAGTCAGAGTGGAAATGAGGGTCTTTGCCAAATGGGTGAACTCCTTGTGAGCATCTGGTTGAGTAGTGACCAATGGAACTGGAGCGATGAGCACCTTGGCAGGCTCCTGGTGAAGGTTTGAAACCTCAGATCCAGTCTTCTGCATAGAGCTGGCAGTGACAGTGCAAGGGATAGAGTCAGGTGTATCAAGAGGGATGACCACCTTCGCAGCATTGGCAGACTCCTCACGAGAGCCTGGAATGTTGGAGCGAGTGCTCTTCTGCACAGGACATTCCACTTTGCTTATGTCACCGTCTGACAAAATATATGTTGATGAGGATGGAATGTGGCAACCAGCCTTGGGACGGACAGCATGGGCTTTTGGAATGTTGAAAGCCACTGTTTTGCTGCATTTGGACACCTGGCCCTTCCTGTCCAAAGATGGGCTGCTATCCTTTTGCTTGGAGTCATGCACCTGAGACTCCTTCACTTTGTGTTTGTGTGACAACAATTCTTGTTCATATTCCAAGTCAATATCTTCACCAGCACTCTTCTCACTGGCGACCTCACCACCTTCCATATCCATGTCAGCATTGACATCTTGTGATTTTTGATTGGGTTGGTAATCATCCCTGGATGACTCGGACTTGAGTGTCAGGCTATCTGAAAGGCTGATGACTTGGGATGTTGTTGTGGTCTTTGCCAATCTGAAAGGCTGACTGGGAGGGAATACACCAATGAGCTTCATTCCAGAGGCAGCGGTAGATTTGGAGTGCTGGTTCTTGGGAACCTCTTCAATGCTGTTGGAATCATTGGTACCTGACTCTTCCCTGTCAATGTCAATTGGAGCAGCCATCTTGCTCTTAGTCTTCTTGACACGGGTAGCGGATAAATTGGGCAACCAGTTGGGTCCAAGATAGTCAATGGCAAGGTTACAGTACATACACTTGCCCTTCAAAAGTTGAGAGTCATGCGTGGGTGGGGCACTAATGATGACTGGGGTTTTTGAGGTGATGAGAGCCACTAAAACTACATCAGCATCCATTCAATGAGAAAATGTGAATTTACCTTTCATGTTTGGGATGTGCTGAATATGAATCTTGTTGTCACTAATATCTGTCAGAGCAGCCACCAGCTTGACACACTCTGGACGAGTAAGGTCCAAAATACCCTTCCCACTTCCCTTACTGCAGCATTCTTTGCCTGGAAAGATGACATCCACTGGCCAGTTCATCAAGACCAGTGTGCTACTTGCCAGTTGACTAGGGAGAGACTTCCAGGGGAACAACTTCTGTGATGCCCATTTCAAGCCAACATTTTCTGAAAGGACCTTTAGATAGTATCACAGGAGATGTGAGGCACTTACCATAAGCTTTCTAAGTAATTGCTTGGCTTTTTTGGGATCTGGTCACTTGATAATTTCTATGACGTTGTTGTCATCGTCAGACTGGCCCTTCTTCTCATTGACAGTGCATTGTTTTCCTTTTCCTCTGTCAGTGATGGTCTCCTTGGCTGTATCATCAATGCCTTCAAAGGCTTCTGACACGCTCTCTAGAGACACCTTATTACTGAATAAATCATTAGGTACTGAACCATACAAATACATAGCATGGACTTACTATATATGTGCCTTGAAATGACTGATGATCTCATTGGTATCCACATGACACCTAGCAAGAAAAAACTATGGAGATGAACATGAGGAAAAGGGAGAGATCACATGGCGACATACCCCTTCAGCACCTAGTGTAGTGAAAGCATGGCCAAGGCCACCATCTTGGTTGACCACTTTACCAGCCAAAATATAGATACCCTCAATTCCATGTGCGTTTGATAGTCCCAAAAACTAAAGCAAGAGTGCTCAGTACAACTGACCAATCTGATGCACAGGAAATCCTTACCATGTGATCCAAATTCTTTGCTGTTTTGTTGAAGAACTGTTGGTGCTGTGCAACCATTGCACCTACATCTATGAGCTCCTTGGACTCCTTCCATGTCTCCAGGATGTTGACATATTTGGGATTGTTTTGTTTGAAGAGTGTATAACACTCCTTCCTGATCTCCACAGAGGGAGTTCCCTGAAATTGCTGGTCGCCAGGGAGCCAAGCAAGTTCTGCTTGCATGTTCTTCATGAAATATGCTGAATAAATGTTTCACAGATTTTGAGCATTTGAGTGTGAGGATTGGCGGTTGTAACAGTCCTTGACCTGTTGCCAGGGCATTCCCCTACTTTTCCTGAGCTTGCTGAATATTTTGGTGACTTGCTGAAAGCCCTCATTGAACTCGTCCACAAGGTGGCCTGGAAGCCTCCCACAAGTATACATGGGGATGTTATCATGCTTGTCGCATGGCATTTGCCCATCGTCGATGTCAAGTGTTTCATCAGGAAAATGTAAAGGTCCTGATATAACCAGCCAGACCTTACAAGGACATGCCAACATGGTACAAGTGGATAATTACTTAGATAAGATTATCTTTGCTGATCAGGCTAGTATCATGAATGATGATTTAATGCCAGAAAGATGGTTCAATGTTGAGGCTATATAACTGCTGGTTAACTTTTTGTGACTATGTCAGCCATTATCATCCAACAATCAGCCTGACTATCAATGATAATGTGTGCAAAATAATTCTATTGCTCTGATAATGGAATATCTGCAAATGACATTGTGTCATCATATGGTTATTTAATGACATTCACTGACCAGACCATATCATCCAATACTCAGCCTGACATCTGATGATACATGGCTATCAGGCAATCATCAAAGTGATGATATTTTTAACATGATGGGTCATAAGTGGTCATTTATCACCATGGACTGGTGTCATATCCATACTTTTCCCAGTCGCAACTCCAGTCTAACCCTGGCCCACCTGACCTCTCCTTAGGCATAGATGCAACTCCGGATCAGTCCAGCCATCTCCAGCCCCATAGCTGCACTCCAGCTCAACTCTGGTCACTACGTCCATCTTCGCCTCAGGACTAACCCCTGTCTTCCTCTAGACAGATCCACGGTCTAACTCCTCCATGTTGGACCTGTACCTACCATTAGTCGCTACTCCGGTTTCAGTCTGGTCACTCCCTTTGTCTGGTCTGTGACCTAGCCCAACTCCAGCTGGTACATCCAACTCCGGCTCAGGTTTGCTCCTGTTCCGCTCTGCTTCCCCTGATAGGTCCACCAATGGCCTTGGACATTTCCATGTCCAACTCTGGACCTTCCTCCGGCATTCTGGGCTTGTTGGATGCACCTTGTGAAGATGTCGCAGATAGTGAACACATTGCTGTTGATGGTGATCATATCAATACTGAGAGTCTGGGAAATGGTGTTATGGCATGAAACATAGTATATTC
>JAYMGJ010000682.1:0-39511 GCA_037178675.1 Scleroderma bovista
AGGGAGATCCGACACATACGAGTGATGGGCAGAGAGACTCGGATTTCTGGCAGCCGAAGTACTTGGAAGACCAAGTTCTTCTTCTTGAAGACGGACAAGATCGTTTACCCAGGTATTGCATCCGGAAGTTGGCTGGCTCATGTGCATTGCAACAGAAGCAGCATCTTTGAAACCTTTGCTGCAGCTCGGACAATGAGGCATGTCAGACGAATATTGAATACCAGATTTCGGAGCTCCAAAACATGAGGCAAATATCCATCGTGGTAACGTTGAAGGCATTTCACAAGTGTTGACTTGACCACAAACTGATGAACTCCCTTCGTGAGCAGGTTTCTCTGTCTCCATCTACCACGAATCCGAATGATTATAAATTCTCTCAAAACTCCCAGAAGATAGAGAAAGACAGTGACTTGGAGGAAATATACAAGATATTGCAAATGCCTGGCTTCTTGGTGCATATCAATAAGTACTACATTTAGCCTTGTACTAACTTGACTCAGTCTGATCCATCATCTGACAGTTACAGTACTAGTACTGGTACAGAGGCACTGCTTGTCCTGGATGTGGCTTGTGCACAGCGGGAAGTAGCTCGGGTGGAACATGCTCTTGCATCCTGTCACACTCACGAGTATGAGACCATCATGGAGTTGTACCAATTCAAAGCACGGCATAGGGCCACAAATCTTGTCAAGAAAGAGGTGGACGTGGGGATCATGCAAGTGGCAATGAATCGGCATGGTCATTATGCCAGTTCATCTGTCTCATCTCCTGCCAGGAAGGCTTGTGTAGTATGAGCATCAGATGGTATGTTGCTCTGTTCATTGGCTTACTGTGTACTTGACATTGCATTCGCAGGAACTGTTATTGAATCTGCCTCAGGTCGACTGCTCACAATCAGGCTGGATTAATGTTGTTTATACTAGTAGGTAGTATGATTGTCCATGATGTATGACTGTCTTATCATATATATGTACACATGTGCTATATTGTACTACTGTCATGGTTTGCCACCATTGTTGTGCTGTGGTGATCATATTAGTCATGTGGTACTGAGTGACTTATCACCTGCCCACAAGGACACCATTTTCATCACCACTGTACAGCAATCAGTGACGACAATTGGCCACAAGGTGACCTGCTTTGAGCGGCGGCCTGTATACGGTATGTTTCCATTTGTATTCTTACCATTTTGACTTCATTGCTTTTGATGTAGTGTCTTTTTACCATCCTCATCACCCCTCATCGCTGGTCCATCACCAAGTGTGGCCTCCATTTCGATGATATTGATCATCCCTCCCATTCGTGCGTTTTTTTTACCGTCTTGTCGCCCCTCATTGCTGGTCCATCACCCAGTGCCACCTGTTTTGATGATATCAATCGTCCCACCAGCATACAGCAAGCAGTGACGACGACGGTGGCCATCCATGACGACAATTGGCCATAAGACTGCCCCATGGACAACCTATGCACCACCGTGCTACAGCTCATACTACTCCCCCTCGAGCAGATGTCCATATATGCTAGGTTTGTTTTTATTTTCATTCTCCCCGCTTTGACTTACTTGTTTTTGATGTAGGGTCTTTTTCTGGATGACAACGACTATGCCAGTACAAGCCCATTGTATTCAACCACTCTCGACATGTACTCTATCTCCACCCATGATTGAAAGAGTCGAGCACCTTTTTAGAATGCATGGAGAATCTAGAGAAGGTGACAATGACAAGGTAATGTGCTTGGTCAGTGCCATGATGGAATATCAACAATATTACCAGTAACGAGACACAGGGGCCGCAGCAGCAACAACTATGACTACGACAACAACGACAACAACGATATGACACAGATGGTGAGTGTCATGGCGACAGGACAACAACAGCATGATGTAGATAGCCAGTGCCATAACCGCATGACAACAACAATGCGGGGCAGCGATACTATGCGGGCAATGACCACAAGCTGAGATATGTGCTCAGCACCATGGTGGTATGATGATGGCAGTGACAACGACTGCAAGAACATAACTCAGATGACCAGTGCAATGGTGACACAACAACAATGACACAGGAGATCGATGACAAGGTGACATGCATTCTAGCAGACACAAGGATGGTGGCGAGACACAGGGCAACGAAGATGCCAGGGTAGCAGAGGGATGGGATGGTATCCGCAAAGAATAGTAGTACCTACAGTAGACTACATCAAAATGCATTAGGTATGCATGCATAAAATAGGTAGTGCATCAGATTTCCCTGGAACCGAGTTGGGACCCACTCAAAATTGCTCATCTGTGCATAATGCAAAGTGCAAGCTATTGTCGCGAAAATTATGCATTATGAGCACTACCATTGAATGGCCTGGGCTGAGCAGGGCGAGGTGTTGTATTCCAATCAACTAAAATATGCCCTACCACTACAGACAGATGTGTCTGCATCAAGTCATACAAGTGGAACTGAGTAGATACGAAAGTTGATGCATTGATGGCTGGTGGCACTTCGTTGTCATCATTGGGTGGGTAGTGCCAATGTGGCAGTGATGGTGTTGGTGTTGAAGTCGCACGTGCACCCGGCGTAAACCGTCGACGAAGTGCACACAAGACTGCGACCCATATTAGTGTAGACTTAGTAATAGTCCTCTTTAGAGTAGATGTTACATGTCACACGTCACGTGTCACAGTCACACATCACACTATTTGTTGTATATAAACAGCGTCCACCGCTTATATAATATAACAGCTCTTAACCAGCTACCACTACCATCTCAGGTTGTGCACTCCACCCAACAGGTGAGTTGGAGTAGCAGTTCCTCTACGTATATAGGTATTGCTTCAACAGTTGGTGTTGGTGTCGTCATGGTTATAGTCTCAATGTTATTCTCATTACAGGCAGTGGTATGGCATCATTGTGGTCATGGTGATCTATCAGCTTGGTTGTTGTTTGTGGTAGTCCGACGTTGGTTGTGGTGATGATCCCAGCATTGGTTGCCATCGTGGTTGTGATAGTCAACATTGGTGGTGGATGCATGGTCATCACTGTTGTTATTGCTAGTTGTGGTTGTCATGGTTGTCAACACTGGCGTTGGCGGCACCTGTTCTCGTCATTGTCCTTGTTGTCAACAATAGCACGGTGTCGTGTCTTTGTCAACACTAGTCACAACATGTCACACGGATGTCACATAGGTGTGACAAAAGCCTTGTGCATAAATGACCTAATGCATAAACTTTTGGCAGTCCCATTGAGATGCGTTATGAGGTAGTCTACTGTACTATAGTTGTGCTTTCGCTATATGACACTTGGCAATCTGCAAAGCTAGATAGCTGGGCAACTATGGGAATGTGAGGCTATGAGCTTCTGATGGTATTTTGCCTCAAGTACCCAAGGTGCACTGGGTAGCTGGGTGACTATGCAAGGTTGTACAGTGCTTGATACTAGCTTCGCCACAACTACCGGTAGAGTTAACACATATTATCGAGGCTGCCATGCCGCGACGTCTAGTCAGCCTCATCTTTCACAACAACCACCGGTGAAGTTTATGGGCCTTCTCATCGCCACCACCCTGATGCAATTGTTCGACTCTAACTTTCCCCATAGCCGCCGGCAGGGATCGCACAAGTTATTGAGGCTGCCATGCCGCGACGTCTAGTCAGCCTCGTCTTTCACAACAGCCACCGGTGAAGTTTATGGGCCTTCTCATCACTACCACCCTGACGCAATTGTTCGACTCTGACTTTCCCCATAGCCGCCGGCAGGGATTGTACAAGTTATTGAGGCTGCCATGCCGCGACGTCTAGTCAGCCTTGTCTTTCACAACAGCCACCGGTGAAGTTTATGGGCCTTCTCATCGCTACCACCCTGACGCAATTGTTCGACTCTGACTTTCCCCATAGCCGCCGGCAGGGATTGTACAAGTTATCAAGGCTGCCATGCCGCGACGTCTAGTCAGCCTCGTCTTTCACAACAGCCACCGGTGAAGTTTATGGGCCTTCTCATCGCCACCACCCTGACGCAATTGTTCAACTCTGACTTTCCCCATAGCCGCCGGCAGGGATTGCACAAGTTATCAAGGCTACCATGCTGCGATGTTCGGTCAGCCTCATCTTTCACAACAGCCGCTGGTGATGTTTATGAGCCTTCTCATCGCCACCACCCTGACGCAATTGTTCAACTCTGACTTTCCCCATAGCCGCCGGCAGGGATTGTACAAATTATCGAGGCTACCATGCTGCGATGTCCGGTCAGCCTCATCTTTCACAACAGCCGCTGGTGATGTTTACGAGCCTTCTCATCGCCACCACCCTGACACAATTGTTCGACTCTGACTTTCCCCATAGCCATCGGCAGGGATTGCACAGGTTATCAAGACTACCATGCCGCGATGTCCGGTCAGCCTCGCCTTTCACAACAGCTGCTGGTGAGGTTTGTGGGCCTTGCCATCACTACAACTCTGAGGCAATTGTTCATCGTCATCTTTTGCCATCTCTACCAGTAGGGTTGCCACATGTTATCGAGAGTACCACTGCGCGATATCTGATCAAGCTTGTCTTTTATAACAGCCACTGGTAAAGTTTGCGGGCTTTCTCATGACCAGCGCGCTGCAATGTCTGATCAAGGTCATCTTTTACAACAACCTCCGGTAGGATTGGCTGGCCTTCACATGACTACCACCCTGCGATAATCAATCGGGCCCATCTTTCACTGTAACTGCTGGTAGGGTTGGGGTGTGTTGTGGAGACTACCACCTTGCTATGTTCGGTCAACTTTGTCTTTCATAGCAGTCATGGTAAGGTTGGTGGACCTTCTCGCAACTTTCTTTCTGCAATATCTTATCAATGCCCTCTTCTATGGTAGTGTTGCTCGGCCTTTCCGAATAGCCCACCCTGCGGATTCTGATGGGTGTCGTCCTTTTCTGTAATTGCCGGTGGGCGTGGTGCATCTTGTCTGAACTACCAACATGCATTGGCTGATCATGGGAATGACCAGACCTATCAATAATTGCCTTGTACTGTTTTGACCAATCGCTCTTTTTTATCTTGCCGCTCATAGCACTTGAATCATTGCATAAAAATAGATTGGTCACATTGGTTGCTATGATAATGTATGTAGAGTAATATCATGCTTTTATATAGGGGCATCAGCATCTCTCTCTCTGTTTTCTGCACGCTTCTGCCGGATCCTCGCAAGAGCACTGTTTTGGGATGGCATCCGCTCCTTGTCCATGTAAAGAGGAAAGACTTGCCTGCATCAAAGAAGTTAGAAATGTAACAACACTAATGAGACCATACCTATTCCACCACGTCATCAGCTGATCAGATCAACCTCGTCTTTCTCCTCGGGATCATCGAGGAGCTCATCGATGGAAGTATAAAAGCGCTCGGAATCAGAGACCAAGTCCGTCCGAGAAAAAACTTGCACGGATGTCAGGGCGAAACGGATCTAAAACAAGGTGGTGGTGAATGAATGCAGTGAATGGTGTCATTAGTATCTGACCTGGGTGGCGATATATGCGATAGAAGCTTTTGTCACGGACCGCATCCCATGAAGGCGTGCATTACCGGAGCGAGTGGCCTTGGGCTCCTGGTCAACAGAGCTCGGAGAAGTGAAGGTGTGTTTGAATGCCTTGTGAAAACTGTCAGCAGAGAAATGGAAAAAAAGCGGGGACCTTACTGCAACAAGAAGGCCACTGCACAAAAGCCCATTCCAAGGGTCTTCTGGATCGTATGAATAGTCAGCATACAAGAACACGGGCCATTGGTCCCCTGCAACCTGAATCTCGCCATTGACAAGCTTGGCCCTGGTTCTGGATACAATGTGGTCAGCTACTTGGGGACGGTATGTAGACGTGAACTCACTCAGAGTGGTTCCAATCAAGGCCTGCCGGACACAGGAGTGCCCCTGTGCGCTCATGGTAGAAACCACGACCAGACTTGATGTTGCGTGGGATATGGGGGTTAAGGCTTTGTCCTTTGGGCGTAATCCAATCTATTATGGCACTTTTCATTCCCTTTGTGTCATCAGCGCGGGCCCCATTAACCCCCTTTTGAACCTGACAGAAATCGTGAGCACCAATATTGTTGGGTAGTAGGTCCAGTCGACGTACCAAATCAGCAATATGGATCACTTCTTCCTCTGATGAGTTCATAAGGCGATCCTCCAACCCGGGCACCATTCGCAAAAGCTGACGGAATGCTGAATATTCCTTGCGTTCACTGCGCAAACATATCAAGTGTCGTGTCGACAGTGGAACGTTAATTACAACTCATGCAGCCGTTAAATTCTCCTCGGGTGCGTCAGCCTGCTCACCTATCAGGGAAATGCCATTGGTGAGTAGAGTCTGGATGTTGCAGAAGGTATGAATAACGCGGCCAAAGTGGCGACCATGGTGGACTAAGGCATCCTGTACGGTTCTAGAGAAAATTTTAAGACGCATCAGACTACAAAGTGAAAAGGGCTTACGGTTTTTTCCTGGGGCCGAGCTCCAATGCGCTGGAAGACCCACGCTTCTGCAGACTCGAGGATCCAGAGGAAGCAGAGTCATTGGGCCGCTGCGGACTGCCTGCCATATGGCCGTGGTAGCTGGGAGTGAATCGATCTTGGTTGTTCGTTTGGGTTTTATAGCTCTTGGATCCACTTTCACACGACCAAACCAACGGCTACTATAGCGTCAGTAGCACAGCCACCGCATTCCTTCTGCTCGGAAATCCAGAACGGGGCAAGTGGTAAGATCAAGGTGGCAGAAGGTGGTGGTACGCTCGCCTGAGCGAACCTGAAGTGTCAAACTTGAACCTCCGCACAGAGTTCTAAACTCGGGGTGAGTGGCTACGTTCTTGTGAGCACACCACAAGCACGACGGCGAACCTTAATCTTGTGCCCAGATGCAGAGGTTCCGCATTCTGAGCAACCACAATGAAAAGATAGATAACGAGCTCCAGCAGCTCGTCCTAGTTTGACATATGAGTCATTGGCCCAAGGTCAGTTCCAACTCAGCACGGCCTCCCTAAGCGGACTTGTACCCTGACCATACCAAATGCCACCGCATACATTGCACCAGCAGGTGGCGATGTCATCGAAAAAAGCTCGTAAGATCTTCGACCGATGATATTTGCATAAGCTTGGCGACCTAAAAGAATGCGATTTAAATGCGGAGGGAGACCATGGCAGCCTGGCCGTCAATCTATACCTAATACACAAGGGCCATACCTTTCAAGAGAATGTCCATTGATGCTGAAGGTATGTCAAGTGTGGTTGACACTGGATTTAGATTGCGTCCTGACCTTGATTGCTACCATAATCACAGACAGTAGAATTATGGTGGCGACCTATAGTCCTCCAGAGATGAACGAGACTCTGAACTCTGGCACAGTCAACATCCAAAGTGGTGGGTGACAAGGTTCAACGTACTTCTCTAACTTTAATACTCAAAGAAGTCCCTTCCTTCAGGTGAAGCGAGCAGAGCACAAGTGCGAGTATGGGTTGGAATAAAGCATCAAAGGCTCGCTGAAAGCTCAGACTCGGAGCAGAGTGACGCCCAAACACTGTCCGAAGGAACTCGAACCATTATAGATCTGGAAGAAATGGGTGTGCTACTCCGCGAGTTGGTGCTCAACGTGCAAGTAATTAAGGCCAAGGTTGATGTCTTGATCGCCGATTGCGAGGCCCAATCGGAACCCAAAATGATCTCCGGAGAGAAATTTTGTTGGGCATGTGGACAGTTATGCAATAGAGATCCCTTTGAGGAGTCCCAGAATCCGTGTAGTTTCTGTTGAACATGTGCAATATATTGCTGTCTATTGGCCTCGAGTTTTCTCTACACATTAATGGCGTAAACAGTCAGGTCAATGCATAGTCATCGGACTGACCAAGGAGCACTTCATAGTATTTGGCTTTGACAGTACTCAAGCGAGCCTCAAGCTCATCATGGCAACGCGTAATCACTTCGTTTTCCTCTTGGCCGGTCAAGGGTCTCCTGCATTGTTGATTGTTCCTCACTGAGCTGCCCCCGTGAAGATGGCATTGCCTCAAGAGTACACAGAATCGAGCCTAGCAAGAAGCTGGTGAAGCTGTTCACCTGCTGCGAGGATGCCCCTTGTTAAATTAGAGATGAATGGCTGTGTTCTGCACAAATGAGAAGCGACTTACAGCGTCAAACATAGCCAGAGAGCCATCTTCTCCTACTTGCGCTTCTCTTTATCATCTGCCGTTGCATCCCTCTAGGCGCCCCGGGGCTCAATAATGATCTTCGTTCTTGGCATCCTGGTTCTGCTCACTGAGAATATCCATGGCGATGATACCATCTTTATTGTCATAGTTGAGATACTCCACTTTCAACTGAAGCTCGTTGAGCTGTGCTGACACAGACATGAAAGGAGAAACATATGTGATGCAGAACTCGGCCCCTCATGTAGAGGTGGGACTTACCTTGGACAAATGGCAGCGAGTGCACTCTCCTTCCCAGCCAATTGCTTGCTTAGCTCATTCTCCGGACATAAAAGTCCTTCTCGTCAGGCCTTCTCCAAACCGATGACTGTAGATATCTGAGGCCTGTTATCAGTTTCTGGACGAAGGCCCTCCAGCACCGGGTTAGGCCATCAACGGCATAAATGCGGATCTCCTCCCTACTGCAAAGGCGCTCATCGGTTTGTCCGGTTTCGCCCACTCGCTTTGATCGACCTGTCCACCCGACCGCCAAAATGCCTGGGTGTATACCAGATGTCTCGTATTCGCAAGCTGTTTGGATTAAAAGGCCTTTGAGCTCCAAGGGGGAAAGTTCTTGGTCGACCCACACTGTGATCTTGATCGACATTGCACGGATACCAAAGCGTGAAGTGGACAGAGCTTCTACTTCATTGTACGCCGCAGGAGAGCAGTCGATCATGAAAGTTGGCTGCCAAATTACCATCCAAAGTCTCCCGACGAGTGAGTTTTGAGTCAAGGTAGGGGATATATTTCGTCTGAAAGCGGTAACGTATTAACGAACACCAACCCTTCCATGATGACGCCACCCGGTGTGAAGATACCGCATTGAAGTGCAATGGAGCGTGCTGTAAGGATGTATCCCTGGTACACATCTTGATGGTGAAGCCAGCCCTGTGACAGTCTGTGACCGCCTTGTGGAAGTCGAGGCGAAGCAATTCCAACAATACCAATGGGAGTAGAGTTTAAAAGTCCAGTCCAGTCCGGTTTTTTGGAAGAGGACCGGACTGGACCGCTTTTGGAAGCCTGGGAATGGTTCATGGACTGCTTAAAGACTGGTCCAAAGTGGTTGCAACCGGTTTTCAAAAAGTCCAGTCCAAAACTGCTAAAAAAAACCAGTCCAAACCACTAAAAAACCGGTTTTTTTGCATTTTATTGATGTTTTTCACATCAAAGGTGTGTCAGATAGCATCTAAATACTATTTATAGACTGTAGTAATTATATACAAGTCATTATATATTTATTTGTGCCATATTTCATCCAAAAAGATCAGTTTTACACCCCTTAAGACCCACTGCAGGCCAAAATTAGCCTGTAATATAGGGGTTTTTATACCATATATGTATTGCTTACATAATGCGGTTGCAACCGGTTGCAACCAGTCTTTTTCATCATTCTCAAAAGTAGGCAACTGGCAATTGCAGTCCGGTTGCGACCAGTCCAGTCCAGTCCAGTTTCTGGTCTTTTTGCGGTCCTATGGACTGGACTTTTAAACTCTAAATGGGAGGCATGTCACACGCGAGTTGTTCAAAGGGAACCTAACAGACGGTAAGTGATATTGGTCACTACTGCAAAGGACACCACGTACTACCTCTCCGTCAGTCAAAGAAAGGTCAGCAGGCACCCAGCAGAAAAAAATCGTGATAGCAAATCGTGATGCAGCGTTTGGTTGGCATAGAAGATGACGATTCGTGAGATGTTCTCCTTTGTGCCATGTCAATACCAGTCGTCTCCACTGGTGTGTTCTCGTCGACCACAGCAATTCCGTTCCGGGACAAGACGACGTGACGTGTGCAATATTCATCAGAACCCCGCTCGTGCCTGCCAACGTATGCTTCCAAGACTGCGCGTGCGCTCGTCTCGCCGTCATCGACATACGGCTCAATCGTCGGGATCAGGAGCTCCACTAGTTTGTTCAGGGTGGCCATGGGCTCGCCTCTACAGCTTGCAATGCTGTCCATCTCGCCTAATTTCTGGCAACGTTTCACTGGCTTTGGACGACCTTTTCCGACTTGGCAACGCATGTGCGCTTGCCCTCTCTCGTGGCTTCTCGATCCCATCGATGTATCTCAGGACTCTGGTTGTTTGCTTGGACAGTCTGAATGCATACCCAACGCATTCAAAGCGTTCGGGTGCCCTTGCGAGTCCTTTGCGTCGCTGCTCGCCATTCTGTCGACATCCGTGACTTCTTTCGAAATCTTGAGCATTTCGTGCACTCTGCCGTCACGATGCTCTCCGCTGCCTCCTGCTTGCACTCGCACGGCTCGCCATCCACTGGCAGCCTCCATGGCGTTGCTCGCAGATCCTGCGGCCGGCCTTCGTGTAGGATTATCGACCCATCTGCACACTCAGCGCTCACGTCCAATATAAGCATATTCCATCACTTGAGATAATTTCTCCGGTTTCCAGAAGTGTAATGTCACCCACGACCACTTCCTGTACACGTCGGTGAGCAGTACGAAGCTAACTCAAAGACCGAGCAGCTTGGAGGAGACTGAATAGCATTTGAAGCACGAGGGTATGGGGTATAAGGAGATGCCAAGCATGGGTTGTAGCACAGTCAATCTCTTCCTTGTCCATTGGGACATAAGTGACGGGATGGTAGAATGGGTCATCATAGCTAACAAAGGATTATTCACCACCAAGCATGATAAGCAAGAAGCAACACTGACTTGAGCGACTGTGAGAATACACCCTTCCTTCCCCTTAAGGTGCCAAATCATGCCAGCATAACCTCGCAGTGACTTCTGTGGCAGGCTTTTCGTTTCGAATCGCATTGAGTGCTTGCACTCGCAGATGTCTACCGCCACGAACTCCGTTTCCGTCTACCTTGCACTTCTCTGCCGTGACCAACTCGATCGACAACAGATTTCCGCAGTGTAGAACTCAGTAGTAAACGCCTCCGTCTTACATACATCGGCACTATAAAATTCTGACGACGCTTCAGTCTTGTTCACTGATGCGGTGTGATAGTCGGTCTTAGACAGGATGGTGGGAAGTGAGTTGAACAAAACCGTCAATGGAAAATTCGCAGTTATCCTTCATTTCAGAGTTGACATGTTCCTGAAGGATGACGTCAGTTCAGGTGATGCATTGACATGTGTAGCAAAATCAGCATGATTAAGTTCCCCAATGGGTAACAAGAGCGATGTCCGTCTGAGATGTTTTGCTTAATCGGCATCAGCAGATAGATGACAGTGACTAACCTGGTAAGATGACCTGACGACGCAGTATTTTGAATAGCGACACCCTTGTCAGCAAATAGAGTAAGGAGTTCTTCCAGATATACATCATAAAGATCAGGTCACCAATCAAGTTCTCGGGTAAGCCTTGTCTGTGCCATCGATATCTGGAGATGGAATGTGAGCAGTGGAATAGCATGAGAAATGATGGAAGAAGTTGACCATATTATTTGAAAACCTAGGGTTGTCCGAATTGGCTGTGCGGCTGATTGATGAGAAAGCGCGCACGATATTGACAAAAGCATCTTCAGGTGCAACAAGTGCAAGGTCTACCAGATTATACGCTATTGCAGCCTCAACGGTTGGTTCTGCCGCTCACAATCTTTGCAAGAGCATTGAGATCAGTAACTTTGTTGCCTCCTCCTGGTCAAACTCCAGTGCAAGGCGAGCACTAACGATCAATATAGTAGTTGTCCTGATGAGGCGTTTCTCCTCATCGGAGCGTCTCTCCTCACTCCAATATGAAAGATGGTCAGCAGATGATTTGAAGGATGAGCCATAAAGTGGATTGTTTAGTAGCTGTTGTGATGATGAATCAGATATTTCCTTGCTCATTGCAGCAATGTAATTTAGCATACATGTTGGACGTGATTGAATCTTCTCCAAGAATGAGCTGGACAACAATTACCAGCTGCAGTCACCAAGCGTCGCCAGACTCACCTTGATACATAATGAAAAACACTTCGCTGCAGCTGTCAATGGCGACGGAGCTTGCTTCTCCATACTGAACGCAAACTCCAATATTGGTAAAGGTGAGGTAACAAAACGGTGCAGATGGTGGGCCAATTCCCCCCCAAATTCAGGGAAACTATCCGAGGGGTAAGCTGTCGTGAATGCCATCCTGCAGTTGACAACAAACCTTTGCACAAGTACTGTGGTGGATTTCAAAGCTGCTTCTTGAACAAGGTTATCAATTACCGGTGCCTTGTCACTCAAAAGCAGACCAAGCTGGGTGTAGAGCTCGGGATCGAAATCTCCCATGGCAACGCAGCATATCAAACCCAATTCCTGCGGCAATTTCAAAAGATTACCTCTCGGCAGATTGCGAACAGACATACCAGGCTCTGACATGGTTTCCCAAGCTTATGTATCCACCAGTGGGTCCATTTCCATGTTTTCAATTTGAACCAGGAGATCATTGAAGCATTGCAAAGCTCCCTTAACAGTCGACTGTAGCGCCTCTGCAATCCCCGCGCCCATGGCCGATTTCTGTGCAGCAGTTTTCATCAAATTCAACCGTGCTCTGTTGGCAGCAGCAGCTTCCTTAACGAGTACGCCATACTTGATTCCTGCTGAAGGGATTGGAATGAGTGATTGAGCAAGTGCGGTCCACTGCATTTCCATGACGCAGTACACGAAAAAGTATCCACTAAAGGAACGCCTAGCAGCAATATAACAAGAGATGAAAGTGTCGCAGAATAAAAATGTAGAAATGTCAACATCAGCATGAGCATCCGTCTCCTGGTGAATCTCTAGCCGTAGGCGGTTGACAGGTTCGAAAACAAGGCCTTCCATGAGACTGTCAAGGGATTGCGACAGGATAAGCCATTGCGGGGTGGTCCAAGGATATATTGTTGAAGTAATGGTGCAGTGGCGGGCATGGACAGAAGGAGCTAGCTGAGTTAGGCCGACGATGGCTGGGGAAATAAATTAGCCTAGGTCCAGTGTACTATGAAGATATACCTACAACTTGCTGTCTTGATTTCCTCGACAACTTGTGCAATGAAGGGAGCGATTGCATCGATGATGAGGTGGCACTGTCCCAGTTAAGGAAGGAGATACAAAGCAAGGCAGATATAGTGGAGTACAGTAGTTCGTCTGGCAATGCCCACTCTGCAGTCGGGTGAGTATAATAACAAATACGAGAATTACAAGCTTACCCTCCAGGAAAGGGACTGATCGTAGTCTAGGTGGGGTGGCATCACACAAGATAGCAAATAATGCATCAAAGTGTCCTCCTGATCCCGAATGTGTTCATCTGGGTGATGCATAATGAGTTCTCCGATGGTAGGAATCACGAGACCGGCAGCTTGAGCATGAAATTGAGGCGACAAAGCAGGCGTACGTGTGGTTTGGGGATCGCGATCATGATTGCAACACCTTCAAGCCAGCCGACGGGAGGATCCCCTGGTTCCCGAGGGGTGCCGAAATCCTGAAATAAACCTAACGCCAACGAGATGACAGTTGCTGTAGACAACATAATTATATCTGAGCCAAGCACATACAGTCCTACAACTTACCAGATCCCACTGAAAACTCGCTTATGCTCCTGCGGTGTCACGCAAAACGGATCACCCTTGTTTCGCCTATCATCCCAAGGGCTAGCTATGGAGGATACTCCCTTCGATTCGAGCGAGTCCTGCTTAGCCATCGAGGGCTGGTCATGCCTTTGAAAAACCTAGAGCTGCACTGGGGCTGCTGCCAGATTTGAGCGACCATCCCCGTAGTCGTGTGTATCGACCCACAATCCTTGCGTGAGGTGGGTTCCAAGCCCACGTATGAGAGATTCTATCCCTCCGAGGGCCTCGTCATGAAGACACGGTCAGACTTGTAGCGCAGGATTTGGCCCTGTGCAGGATGGAATTGCCATGGGTCAGGTTCAATTTCATCGATAGGAATATTCCATCATAGGGAAGGATTTTCTTGGGCTTGTGTGCAAAAGACGATCCAAAGACACGATGGCACCGGGGAAGGAGGGGGTACGATGAGGATAATGGTCCCGGTCAGCTTGATGCGTTCGCCACGGAATTCACATACATAGTATAGTCTCTGTTCACGCGGGATTTTGATGAGAATAGGGTGAATAGATAATGCTCAAGGAGGAAGCCAAGAAACTTGTGGATTGAGCGCATATATGCTGCAATTTAATCACACATACCTTGTGGCAACGACTGTGTCGTACCTCTGAAATTTGACCTCTCACGCTGGGACCATTGCCTGTGCATCATACTTGGCTATGTTCAACAAGGGTAGTAGGGGGAAGCATGGATGCTGGTGGGTAACAGTGGTTGCGATGCCCGAGGTACTAGTAGATGGTCTTGGAAGTACTAAGGAGCGATGCACTTGTGGCGTGACATATTCCGGGAAACTCCGACATTCGTGCTCCGCCTCTAAACCTTCGTGACAACGGCTCGTTGGCAGCTGGAGGTTGGTGATAAGATGCGGCTTCGACCTTCCTTGTGAAACCAATTTCTGACATACTTTGTTTCAATCAATGATAGCATTGTGTTCAATGAAAGGTTCTGTGTGACGCCAAATACTTGCTGTTTTTAGACCAGTCGTTGCTGTTATTACTCAGCACGCCAGGAATGCTTGCATGATTGACACTCTTGCAGAAACACTAGCGGGGATGGGTGGAATGTAACATAATATATATGTAAATACTCGGGAAGTGCCGACTGCGTCGGCGCAGACCTTGCTTGATACTTGCAGGACACGTGGAATACTATACACGCCCTATGATAGGTAGGGTGCTTGTTTATTACAAAATACATAGTAAGAACAATCTAAGTAAAGTTGTTAAGTGGGGTGGTGGGCCATCATTGACATGCGGTGGTGTTGTCATTGGTAGTGGTGAAGGTAGTGCTGGGGTGGTTGGCCAGGCTGTGGTCTTACTCTCACCGATTTCCTGATGTCGTCGACAAGTGGTGGTAGTAGGGGCACCTGTGACGTGTCACACGTCACGGATAGTAGATACGGGTCGCAACCAGGACCCACGGTAGCTCATACACGCAGTACCGGTGCTTTGCTAATTCACGGCTCACACACAGGGACTTTCGATGTATTAAATGAATTTACTACAATACTCCATAGGTATTACATGGAATAATCTAAGTAATGTTGGCCTGGGCATTGAATTGGTGGAAGCCGCCATCTCCGTCGTTGTGCATTGTCGTTGTCGTGACGTCGTGGCACTGGCCATCTGCGTCATGTCGTCGTCTTCGCCGTGCGTACGGAGTCATCATTGTCGTCACCTTTTCTGTGCTGGAACGGGGTTGTTGTCTTCTCCATGCACACGGAGATGGTGTCGTGGTTGTTGTCACCTTTTCCATGCTGGCAAGGGGTCGTTGTCCTCGCCGTGCGCATGGAGACAATGTTGGCGTCATCGTCACCTTTGCCGTACACACAGAGACGGTGTCGTCATCGTCGTCATCATCAATGACGTGCTGGCATGGGGTCATCTCTTCATTGTGTGCACGGAGATGACGACAACGTCATCGTCTTCACCATGGCATTGGCCATGGTCATGGCGTCGACGTCGTCACCTCCGCCGTGGTGGCATGGAATTGACGTCGTCACCGTCGTCTTCGCCGTGGCATTGGCCATGGGCGTCATGGCGTCGATGTCGTCACTTCCGCTGTGCTGGCACGGAGTTGTCGTTGTCGTTGTCTTAGCCATGCCACTGGCCATGGGGTCATCGTCATCATCATTGTCGTCCCCTTCACCATGGCACTGGCCATGGGCGTCGTGATGACAACGACAACGTCTTCGCCGTGCACATGGAGACGTTGTCGTCATTGTCGTCACCTTCGCCATTCTGGCATGGAGTTGTCACCATTGTCGTCATCTTCGCCGTGGCACTGGCCATGGGTGTCATGTCGTCATCGTCGATGCTGCTGCTGCTGCTGGAGGTGGTGGTCGGTGTCATCGCATTGGTGGCCCATCGTGGCTATCATTGTCACACTGGTGGTCAATGACACGGATGATGGTGGTGGCAATCGTTGTCATTGTCATGACGCCATGGCACCAGCCATCTGCATCGTGTCGTTGCTGTTGCCATCATCCATGTCCGGTGGTGGTGGCGGCTGGTGACATTGAAACAGATGGTCACAATGGTAGAGGCAGCAAAATGGCTGCTGGTATCGAAATGGATGGCGGTGGTATTGTCGAAATGAATGGGTGGTGCTGGCTGGTGACGTCGAAACGGATGGTGGTGGTGGCACACCGTGGAAGCGAGACGGGGCGGTGTTGACTGGCTGGTGTTCGTCCTCATGGGCCCTGGAGTGGTTGGGCCGTGGCATTGACAGCTGTGGTGGTGTTGGCTGGCTGTTGCCGCTGCCATCATCATATGGGCGGTGGTTGTGGTGGCCAGCGGGGATGAATGGCCGCTGTTGTTGAGTTACTGTAATAAACAAAATAGAAAGGAACAGAAAACATACAACAGCAGGGGAGATCACACTGTGCGAGCATAGGTGTATGCAGGCGCGGGTGTGCAGAGGACCTGTAATGATAGTTAGTAAGTGAAACGAAACGAAACGAAACATACCTGCGGGAGCGATCGCGCTGTGGTGGTGTGGTCGATGTTGGTCAGGGCAGTGGTGACCAACGTCGTCGGCGATGTTCAGGGTGTGGGAGTGGCGGCATTATTCCTGGATGCTGTAAGCATTCCAGGTTTGTAAAGCACTTCTGTCCTCACTACTTTCTCAGGGCTGGTTTCTCTGCTTGGGCCGTCTTTCCGTTGGGGGGTTGGTAGATGGTGTTGGGGTTACAGATAACTCCGCAATATTGATACTGCAACTATATCGAACGCCATACGATTCTTCGTCTTTTTGCAGTACAGATTTCATCGTGTGACAGTGTTAGTATGGACAGCGGCGTGCGTCACTTGGTTGTGGACATCACTGACGAAAGTGATGATGGAAACTTTGGATATGCTTTGTTGCAGCGTGAGTTTGCCTTTGTAGGCATTGCAGATGAGCATGTTGATGGTAACATGCTTTATCCTTCAGGTTCGTTTTTGCTATGCAAGGCCTTTTCTCTCAGACAGTTTATAGAGCAGTTTCCTTATCTTAGTAAATGCGAGCTGGGTTGGATAGCTGCTGTGCACGGTGTCAAGTACAGGAGTCGGCTGTCAATAGGATGCACTTCGTTGCCATGTGTGTCATCCTGATTGCACAGGCATAGTCTACAAGTTTCACACATTGAAGCGGAGGCATGATGTAACGTTCGTAGAACCTGAACAAGATTCACCTTCGACCCCCCTGCATGAGATAGAGGTCGTCCGGCATGATTTGCAAATGTTCACCGATAAGGCAGACATAATTCGGGAGTGGCAAGCTGAAATGAATCCTGAAAATCGAGCGAGGGGTGTGTGTGCTGTGTGTGCGCAGCTGTTCGAGGAAAAATCCCTGCATGATGTCAGTCCAACTGAAGAAATCCTGATTATGCTTCAGAATGAACGTTTGCCAGAAGAAACGTTACCGTCCACGTACGATTTCGAGTTATATCATCGGGCTATTCTGCATCCGCGTGGGATGACATCGCTAGACAGTCTTGCTGATTTGCGCCTGTGTCGGAAATGTCGGGGAGCTTTGGTAAAGAAGACGCCTGTTCTTCCGAAGGATGCGATAGCCAATTTTCAGTATTACGGTCAGTCGGAAATTCCGCAGGAGGTAAGAGATGCTTTGCTCACCGCCAGTCCATTTGAGGTGATGCTGGTGGCACTTTGTCGTGCTACTGTTGTCACACATCACTAACAGTCGAAATCTTTCCGAGGGGGTCGTTTGCCAGAGGAGGCGAGTCAACGTTTCAACAGGGGGAATGTTGCTATATTGCTGCAGGATCCAGGTCCGTTGCGGAGCGTATTACCACCTGCAGTAAGTGATATTGAAGGTTCTATATGCGTTGTGTTTGCAGGGGGTCAGTTCGTGCCAACGACAGAGAGCTTGAAACAGTTCGCACCTGTTCTTGTGTCTAAACAGAAAGTGAAGCGTCTCATTGAATGGTTGATTGCCAATAATGAGTGGTATAAGTCTGAAGGGGTTCATTTCAGTGCAGAAAATCTTGGAGAGCTTGTCGATGGGGATGGCGACAGTGGGGTGCTGCGAGGTATACAAATTCATCATTTGCCCAATGAGCACTTGGGTGAAGAGGGCGTACCTGTTGATTGGAACCAAGTGGCGCGTGATCTCGTGATGGAGAATGTAGCTTATACGCAAGGGGATCACTCGTATCGTTCACATCAGGGCATGAAAGCATCTGCTCTGGCACACGCTCTTCAACACAAGCCTTTTCTTATCAGTTGCACCGGTTCTACAATGCTGAATGACGATTCACCTAGTCTTATGAGCGCACTTTTTCCGCATTTGGATCCTTGGGGTATTGGGGGGTTTAATCATCCTGCACGATCGCCTGCTTGCCGGATTTCGTTCGAAAGGCAGTTGAAGAACTTGTTGCAACAGGTTGACTCGCCTTTCGAGCATGATCCTTTGTTTGCATTCGTCTGCTGGAACATCATTCAGAAGCGTGCCGTGAGCAATAATACTTGCTTTAGTATATCGACTGCATGTCGGCACAGTCTCATTAGTGATTTGATGGAGTGTGCTGATACAATTCAGACACTGGCCTTGAAATTTGAAAAGAGCGCTGACATGAAAGTTGAGACGCTGGAGGAGAAACGTGTCATTCGTTTATTCCGCGAACTCGGTGTGGCGGCCAAGAATCTGCAAGGAAGTGATGGTTACAAGTTATGTCGACGGAATGAGATCAGATCACTAATGTGTACCTACGGGACCCCTGCGTTCTTTGTAACACTTAATCCCCATGACCTTTCCAACGTGTTGGTTGGTTACTATGGTGATGTTCCTGCAAACACATGGTGTTCAATGACTTCGTATGAAAGAGCGGTTTTTGTGGCATCACATCCCGCTGCTGCTGCTAACGCGTTCAATGTTCAGGTGCAAGCATTCTTCGATACAATTGTTAGGTTCCAAAGGGGACCTGGTTTATTTGGTGAGTGTGTAGCGTATTATGCCACAGTAGAGGCTCAAGGAAGAGGAACATTGCACACTCACATGCTACTGTGGATTGAGGGCAATCCAAATCCGGAGCGTTTGTGAAGAATGATGCTCAACAATTCGGCATTTCAGGAAAGCGTTCTTCACTGGTTGGAGGATCTCATTAAATGTGAATTGCCCGGAGATGGTGAAGTGCTCACGGCTGATGTTGTGAAACCTCGACGAGGTGAGAATGTGATGGATCCTCGCTTGGAGAAACCCCCTCAAATTGCTGAAATGGATGAGATATCCTTTGCCTGAGAGTTTGATGAATTTGTCTGTCGTTTGGCCATTGAGTGTAATTGGCATGAGCACACGCCAACATGTTTTAAACACTTGGCAAAAGGAGAGCAACCGAGTGACAATAATTGTCACATGCGAATAGATGGCAGCTGTTACGACCATGCCCAACTCCGGGCCTTATCTGGTCACTCCGGTCGCTCGTCTCCTATTCCGGTCGCGCTCACACAGATAACCTTCCATTAAGCACGACCCTTGGTCTATGCTCCATTCGCTCGTTACCACACTTCGCCATTTACCCTGTCTTGACATGAGTTCTCCGTGAACTCGATATATCCTATACCTTGTAGCATTTTCACTGGACCTGGTTTATTTTACCCGGACCTGACTTTATTTTCATCGGACCTAACCTAGTACTTCCTCCGGTTGTCCCTTGTCCGCCTTTTAGGCTGTTTACTTGTCACTGTAAATACTCGACCCTAGTTCTCACTTAGTATAAGTACTCTGTAGATTATCCTGTACTCCTCAGTCTGAAATCAACCATAGTCATCTACTCTTGTTCTTGTCCGTCTCCGTCTCCTCCTCTTGACCGGAACCTACACAAGGGATCAACGCTCGTTGTCCTTAGTCATTGAATCCAAGCGGTCACCAACTCCGGCCGGACTAATCCCTTGTCCAGCCCTCTGCCCTCTTCCTTCGTCCGCTTCTGTCCAGACTTGACCGGACCCCCTACCGGAGTAGACCCGGACTTGACAGCAGCGTGTGTATGCAAAGTGCAGTAGACCCTGAAACGGAGAGCATTGATCTTCGACGGTTACATCCTTGGATCAATAACTATAATGATATTGTATTGTTTCTAATGCAGTGCAATATGGACATCAAATTTATTGGTTCTGGTCCAGCTGCGAAGGCCTTGACATACTATATCAGCGATTACATTACGAAGAACGATCTTAAAGTACATGTTGGACTGCAGGCGATTCAAGCTGCGATGGAAAGCCATCGCAAACACTTTGCCGATGATCCTACATCTCCTGCATCAACTCGGGAGCGCAATCTGTTGACCAAGATGGTGAATGCGATGATGGGTCGGCGCAAAATATCGCATCAACAGGTTATGAGTTATCTGGTTGGTGGAGGAGACTACTATGCAAGCCACGAGTTTCGGACTGTGCGTTTCTATGAGTTTGTTGACATCGCTGTTAAGCATGAACACCATGTTGATCAAGTGTGCAGTTGCACAGAACACGGACTTACCGATTGTCCTGAAAATATGTATGGGGATACTTGCATGGCCTACATCACCAAAGGGTCTATAACGGTTGCCACTGATACACTGGACTATATAATGCGACTGTCGTCTGCGCCATTTGATGATATGAGATTGTGGAAGTTTCTAGAACAAACAGAGAAAGTAAGAAAAACTTTGACGGAGCGGCATGTTGAATTGAATGATGAGGAAACTTGGGATGCTACAGTGGTGGCACCGCGTCGGGCATATACTCGCAGATGGAGGTGACCGTTTGCCGGTGAATCCCATCCACAGTACAACACGCACGAGCTTTGCTTGCGAAACAAGCATGTGGTACCCGTACTCCTTGGTGAGTCCATTCCCTTGCCACATAACTCTGATTGGAGGATGGAAATGTTTACCCGAGGAATGTTATTGCTATTCCGTCCGTGGCGCAGAGTTTCCACGCTTTGGAATGGTTTCTCTTGCTGGACTGAAGCTTTTGATGCCTATCAATTTAAGGATCACCTTTCGGATTTAATAGAAAATTTCTCTGTTGAATTAGAGTGTAAGGATGCCAGAGATTTTCATAGATCACAGTACCTTACGGAAAAGCAGAAAGTAGCGACAGCGTCGGTCGCCTTCCCCGTTAGCGATGCTTTGAATGATTTAGAGCTTTTACATGATGCACTGGAGGAAGACTCGGGTTTGGATGAGGCTAGGAACTTGGAGCTCGATGTCGACACAGATGTTGCTGAGTGTAAATCATCAATGACTGAGATGCCAGACGATGAAAAGGAAATACTCGCCATGACACATGCGCTCTGGATAAACACCACGCCTTCGGAGAGTGTAGAGAGTGATCAAAATCTTGTTTTTCGCGTTACAGATCAGCACTTGCTAAGAATTAAGGAGCATGGCATATACATGGCTTTGCAACGAAAACGAAAACGGCCATCATATCAAGTTCAATCTATTGATGATGACTCTATTCTCGAACAGCCTAGTAGTAAGCGCATGCGCGGAAGCAATGGTTCAGATGCACGGATATCGCTTGAGGTGGTAGGTTGCACGTCGAGCGGAGCTCTATGCAATACGGTAGTAGTAGACGAATCTGTGGGACAGCAAATAATTAAACAGCTTATCAAAGATTGGACACTGGACGAAAATGCTGAACAGCGAAAGGCTTTTACTATTGTTGCTGAACATATGCTACATCAAGACCCAGAGCAAATGCTTATATTCATCACAGGTATCGGCAGCTCTGGTAAGAGTCATGTTATCCATGCAATCCTGGATGCTTTCGTGAGAACTAGCAGATATCAGCAGATTCTGCTAAGTGCTCCAACCGGCAGTGCTGCGTGTCTAATTGATGGTTACACAATTCATGCATTGACTTTGATGGGTGTTGGTTCGTGATCTAAAGAGCGAGAGGCTTTTGAGGATGGGCTCGATGGGAAAATCGTCAAATAAAAATTCAATGTTGATGAGTTACAGGAGATTTGGCGAGATGTCAAATACCTTGTTTTGGATGAAGTCTCCATGGTGTCTGCGGAACTACTGAGTAACATAGGTGACAGATTGTCGTTGGCCAAGTCAGGTGATCCTACTGCCAAGGACAAACCATTCGGCAGCATAAATGTCATTTTTGCTGGCGACATGGCTCAGCTGCGTCCTGTGAAAGGTTCCGCACTATATTCCCATGCTGTAGTCTCCAATCTTAACTCCTTTTCGTTCGAAACAATAAGAGGTCAGGAACACTTGTTTGGAGCTTTCCTATGGAGATCTTTAACGCACGTTGTCCAGTTAATCCAAAATGAGCGTGCCAAGACAGATCCTGCATTTATCGATCTGCTTGGATGTGTCAGGATAGGGAATACCATCACATCAGGTCGACTTGGTACCACTGATTTAGATGTTTTGAACAAACGGCTACTCTCTAGGTTAATGAGGGATTCGCCAGAGGAATTTAATACCTTCCGTGATGCGCCAATTGTTTTTGGCAAGCGCCGCCTGCGAGATCGCTGGAACGAAGAGAAAGCCAAAGAATATGCTGCTTCAACTGGACACGAGTTTGTGTATTACTATGATCAGCATTTTTCCCGTGGTAAACTCTTAACAGACGAAGATGATAATCGTTTGGCGTTTGTCCCAGCTAGAGATTCCAAGGATTACCTTGGTCGACTGCCCCTTTTGCCTGGTATGCCTGTGTTAATAACAGAAAATCTTGCATTAGCTGGGAAGGTGGTTAATGGCGCATGAGGTACAATTAAGTACGTGGCTTACGATGTGATTGGTACCAAAAGAGTCGCTTCTTGTGTCTATGTAGAGGTACCTGCATCCACGTTACACCTGCCAGGCGAACAAGACCATGTAGTCGCTGTGTTACCACAAAAGTCACCTATCACATATACATCCAAGCACGGAGAAAAATTCAATATTTCTCGGCAACAGGTTCCGATTGTTCCAGGTTGGGCTTTTACAGACTATAAGGCACAAGGAACTTCACTGCAAAGAGCTATTGTGGATATTGCCAGTGCCAGAAACGTTCAGCACGGATATGTCATGTTGTCGTGAGCTACATCCCTAAAGAATCTTGCAATTTTACGGCAATTCAATCCGGCGCGCGCATTGGGCTGTTTGCCGATTGACCTTCGTGACGAATTACAAAGATTAACTGTTATGGACTTAGAAACGACTAATCAGTTCATGTGCTCGCACCCAGATCACATCCCCACAAGTTCATGAAATATTTTCATGTTGGCGTCTTCAGTGAGAGCGATAACATGATCAATACTGAAAAGGGGAGTGCCAACGATATCAGCAAGAGATATGTAGACGATTCCATGTCCACGTTTGGCTACTTTGTGTGCTGGATACGAGACTACGTTAGTTTGACGTGTGTGAGATCGGGGAATGTTATATGTCCTCACCGTACATACCACCATGTCCCATATGGTTCCACTTGATGTTCATATGCCCATCGTCTGCATCTCCTTTGTAACAGCGTTGATTCCATCCACCAACTGCACATCTGTCTCCGTTATATCAACCTCCTCACTACACTCGCGCATATCATAATTTGGAATCCTACTCAGTGGTTTGCTCTGTGTCGTCTATGGTTGTTGGAATGACAATACAACTCTCACCTTTGCAACAACTGTCTTGCATTCAAGACAATTGTGTCTGGATTCACATCGAGAGGCTCGCAGGTCCTACGATGAATTTTCACGAACACATATGTACCGTTGTTGGGATGATGGAGATGTGCTTCCACGTCTAGGAAAATGCAATATCTTTCCTGCTGGATACCACCTAACATGCGATGTGGATGTCTGTTGCCTGGGAAAAACATCATGGGAGTCTGAAGAACAAGGCTGGGCGTGAACTGTGTTTGCACCATGATGCGCTGCACACCAGCCACTGTGGGTGAGCCTACTACTAGAGCAAGAACTTCGTACATTGTGCGACTGTTCATAGGAATGGTCAGATAATTGAGTGAATAGCACATGCAACATAGACCTGGTATTGATTTGTAGCACCCCCAACAACTCCTAACCCCTATGGACGACGACCGTGCCATACGAAATCGATGTAAAGAGTGTACGATAGGTCTGTTGTGTTTCATGAAACCTCCAAATAGCAGTAAACTTGGATACTCCCACGTGCAACGTCTTTTCTGTACATTGTATGTATATAAGTCCTTTCTATAAATCGTCCGCATCCAGTCCATTCTACTTTCTTCGCAAATGAGACAAATTTAAAATAAAATGGCCTGTGTGCCAAGCCGAACAACACGATCGAAGTGAAGACCTACATGTAAAGATGCCTGCGGAGTCCCGTACGATATAACCTCGAATTCGAGACTCGCCTGAACCTCAACAAAATCATAGCAGCTCAGCAACATGTCATGAAGCATAGTGTCAATTCCATTCCTTTGTCTTTCAAGAATTCACAATGGTTCGTTCCACTTGAGGGGTGATTGAATGGACAACGGACGGCCAGTTGCACTCCCAAAGATGTTCAAAATTTCAGGGTTGGCAACATTTGGCCTATTTCCGTCGACGTGGTCGGACTAACCACTTGTTAATACAGATGCTCACATTTAGTGAATACACGCACTATGGTCATGACACTGCGATGCATCTTTAGTTTGCCATCAAATGGAATATTGTGCAATGGTAGGTTACAGATTTTGCTGACAAAAGACGCCATGAAATTCAGACGCTTGATCTGATTTAACCAACCAACGGTCTGTAGACAGCTGGTCAGGGTTATAGTCTGTTTCGAAAGATGGGCAAGTTCTGTATCTCTTCAAACATTTCATGAATCAACACAGCTGATTAATGTGTGAAGAAATCGCTTACCCATTCCAATTTCTGAAGGGACGCAGATTAAACTCCTCGAGAAAACCATAAAGATGAACTGAAATCAGTTTGACAACTGGTAACGCTTCCTTGTATGCAAGACATAACGCAACAGGTATTCCATCATAATTTGGGTCGCGTTTGACCGAAGCCCATGAAAGCATCTCTTCTAATACCGTGGGAACTGTGTTGGATCCCTCCTGTTTATTATGACGAAGAATCAAATTACCCATTGCTTGCGGCCATAAGTTGGAAGCAAAAGGACAGTGCTCGGACGAAATAAAAGCCATGATGGCAACAATATTGCTGGTGAAATGTGGAGAACAACAAGGTAAGTTCTTCTGTGATGAGTTTCTTCGCTTTAAAAGCACTTAGCAAGCTCACCATCAACCTGTCCAATTCCCTTCTCCCAGGACGAAATAGGAGGGTTTCCCACTTCGTTTTGGGGACCAACGTTTCAGATCGCATGGCCATCAAAACAAATGTGAACCTCTAATGATGAAACAGATCTCCGCAACGAAATCGCCTGCAATCTGTCGCACTTTGCTAATGACAAGAGAAGTTCGTTTGTGATGAGATTGTTCACTCTAACTCCACTTACCAAGCTCGCCATCAACCTCATGTCCATTTCACTTCTCCTGGGATAAAATAGGAGGGCCTCTACTCTTCGTTTTGGGGGCCAACATTTTCAGATCATGTGGACATTAAAACAAATACGAGGTTATAACAATGAAACTGACCTCCCCAATCGAAATCTGCGTGAGCATAACGCCTACATTGGCCACACCTTGCTTGCAATACATCCCACTTTACCTGCTGTGTAAAATCACTGTATGTTGTAAGTCATGCTCTCTATCGACCAGATTTCAACTGTACTTTACCCAACGTGTTAGTCCCAGATTTTAACTTCATCCTGCGTTCGCACAAACTGTTACTTATGTCGGCTTGGAATGACGAACAAGAGGATTCTGGGCTATCTTCAAAGGTAGTTAGAAATGTAGGCAGCAGCAGATCAAGATACTTGACATACCATGAGCATAAGTATGGCCAACCCCAAGGCCCCAGTGATATCGCATTGTCATGTCCTGGTCAATGAATCTGCACGCATGGGGGCACTTTCAGATCAGAAGAGCAAAAAAGGGGATTAGAAGAGCCACTTGCACCTGTTAACGTAGTACCGCTTCCAATCAGTTGCATCTCTAGCATTGCAAGACAATGCAATCCCATCCAAGTGCACTTGTCCATCAGCAAAGGCAGGTATGATGTGACAGCACCTTAGTACGTCTGCAGGGTCAATGAAGCTGAATGTATCCACGTCGGCCATAGGGGGGAATTTCACCGAATCGAGGGTGGTATGATCCCAACCCGCAACACGATCCAGCACCTCAAACCATTGTACCCATAAAAATTCGATCCGCCGTGACTGGTAGTCCTTGAGCCCAGGGCCTATGTATATCACATTTGCATGATATATGCCGAGAACACGAGCATAGCAGAAAGGTGTGTGGATGGTTGCCGGGACAAAAGCATGACATCACGATGATCAGTGCGAGGGTTCACCGTTTCTTGTGCCCTGCGAACATCATAAGTGGTGTAATTGACATGGAACAAATTATGTCGATAAATTTGTTCGTCTTTCAGGACAACCTGGCTCAAGTCTGCATCCAGAATGTTGGCCTCATATTGGGTCCAAGGTGAACCCTGCGTGTCACAATGGAGGGTTTTTATGCGAGGAAGAAGGTGGGTCTTCAGCTTTGGAATAAAGTTCTATCCCAGATTTATTAGCATTGAACATTGACAGACAGAAGAACGACTGACCTTTACAGCAGGGTCATCAGAGTTGCGCGCCTGAAATAGCACAATATTTTCAGGAAAGTTTTGTGACTGCCCGATAATGTGGTGTATATCAGGTCTATTCGGCACGGGATCTTGATGATAAGCATGCAAGGCAGCTACTTTAGTTTGGATTTGGCGAATTCGTTCTTGGTGCCGCTCGATAGATGCCAATTGGGGGATAAATGCTTTGCGACTCGTTCTGGAGAACCTACTTTTGCCAACACGGTGCTCGAGTTCCCCCTGCCAGAGTTTAGTCACGAGGAATAATGCAATGGAAATCTCACCAGTTGAGTTGAAAAGGAGTCCGTCGTGCCAAACATCTTGATCTGATCATGGTAATCCCCGAGTGCGTGTACCTTGTAAGTGCTGAGGTTCAAAGTTTTTTGCCGGCGCACATCCACTGCTGGGGAAGAGGCTGTTTTGGAAGGGCCCCCTTGGGCCTCCCTTCGTCATCGAGATTCAGCTTCGTGGTGCAGTTCTTTCGTTGCAAAGGCTGGGCATGTCTCAGAAGAAAATTTGCGCATTTGCTGAGCAAAGAGTGCAGTTGTGCGTTCCATAATGTCGAGAGTGTAGTCCGTGTGCATGCGGAGCTTTGCGAGGGCATGCCAATGACACAACAAAAATAAAAGCTGTTGAACCTGAGAGTTATGGGGCTCGGGAAGAAGATTCTCAAAAACCGCAAGAGCACACTGCCACACAAAAACCATTAGAAACCAGACTGGCGATTACCTAAAAAAGACGCACCTGCAGTAGATCCTCGAAGTCTCGAGCAGTCATCTTCTTCAACTCCGAGCAATTCTCTCGAAAGCGGCGGATTGTATCTTGCCCAAAAGTGGGAACTTGACGATATCTAGTGCTTATTAAGTTCGGCAAAATATACAAACATTTTGTGCTTACCGTTTGTCCATGTCTGAAATCTGAGACTGTTTCAAGGTCTTGAGGATTCGCAGTAGGTGAATAAAAATGGCCTTCCATACCCCTAACTCAAATTCATGCAAAAGATCAACAATTAACATCATGAATAGATTAAAGTCAGTATGGCGTAACTTTGCCAAAAATGCATTCTGCTTGTAGTGTCATTAGCTCAACCTGACATAGTATAAACCTCAATGGCGGACCGTTGTTAGGACCAGTGATTCATCCTTCAAAAGCTCTTCAACTTGTGCCCCATCCACAGCATAATGCTTCTCATATATCAGTTTGCGAGCTGACATGATTTTTTCACGGTGATGGGCAGTGTCAGAGCGAGATAAAAGGCTGCGTTGCAGTAGGTCCGATTCCATCGCGAGAAGATGAACTCGAGACTTCGGAATAAGACACCAAGGGCATGGGCATTTTCCCAAGTTCCTGATGGTTGCAATTAAAACTCTGAATATATGTCGCATTAGCTAATGGCATCGAAGAGTAACATGACCACATACTTTTCTGGATAATCAGCAGAATAAGTGAATATTCAAGGATACATGCGACGCTTGACTTGGTCCTGACAAGTTATCATGATGCCATGTTCATATGCTTCCAGGAAATCGTCATCCAGAAGGATATTCCACTGCGCATGGAAAAACTCTCTGTGACAATGAGTTAGGAGGGCGTCACTCGGCTTTGCCCCTGACTGCTCCATCACGAAATCCTTAAACGCGGCTGGAAGCTATTCTCACAGCAGTGATAGTCAGCAGTTGAATCCACAGAAAGTAACTCACTGATTGGAAGTAGGCGACATGAGAACATAACTTTGAGCTCGGCTGGCAGCGCATGTACTTCGACTGATTGCCGAAGTAGAGGTAAAGTGGCCAAAGCTTTGCACTCCCGAATAAGGTGAGCTGCGTGGCGTCCGACCAGAACATAAGCGCCGCAATACAACGTGGCAAGTCACAGTCTGGTTCGCGAGGTGAAGCTAGGAGTTGTTCTTGAGCTTTGATGAAAGCATCCAATGCATACAGTTCTCCGTGGACTCTGACGTCATGGGCTTTGTTCAGCGGCTGCCACCGGAGCTCGTAAGGTTCATAATGGTAGATACGATGGTGAAATGGATCTGAAAGCTTTTCGCGAATGATTGAAACCAGCTGACGGTGATGAAAGTCCGGAACTGTATAGTCACAGTGACCCGGATTTGGCATCCGGCGGTGAAAGGGAACAGATATCATGATAGGTGAGCGGCTCCATCCAGTGCTGGCATCTTGTCCATCTGAACCGCTTCCCAACTCCTTGTTGATTTCCTTCCAGTTGGTATTTCAAACATCATCCAGATTATATTCTAAATCTCCAATAATATCAAGAAGAAGCTTGAAGTTTGCGTGCGATTTCTGTGGCCCGTGGTTCCAATACCAGTCACCTAGTTGAAACGAGCTTTCGTTGGGATAGGGATGGAATGGGTTGTCGGGTGCAGAGATTATAAGTGGCATGGAAGAGTTGGTGGCAAAGGGCAGCTGGGACAAGCATGGGTGCGTGTTTGTGGATTGCTCCTTGGGATCATGAGAAGGAAGTCCGACTTCGGACCTGAACACACGGACAAGACCAAACTTGTTCGGTTGAGTCTTGAACACCGGACGCAGTGCTGAAACAGGTGGAGTCAGACGCGACATGTAAGATTCAGATGCTCCTTGGTCGGGTGGGCCTTCCAACAACTGTATTCCAGGCGGAGGGAGTGGCATAGGACCTTCGGGAAGTATGTCCCGAAATCGAAGAGGTAACTGACGATTGAGCCGATGTGATCTCCGCTGTGCCAAAGGTAGTGCCTCGTCTTCCAACTGTGGGGCTTTGGGTGTACAATTGCCACAAGGGATCTATGCTGGCTTGGTCAGAATGACAAAACTGGATCCTCGCAACATACCGGTTCAGCATGGGATGCATTATTACCATCATTAGCACTTCCAATGCTAGGCTAGATCGCCCCAGTCAGAACGACGAGATTTAATAAAAATATTTTAGCACGTACCGGTTCGGGATGAGGTGGGACATCGTCATCCTCAACCCGTTCTGTTTGAACTTCTCCCAAGTCCGTTCGCAATTTTTTTCGTTGATATACCTCCTTAGCCTTGGATAGCGCTCCAGAAAGTCGTTTCTTTCCTTTTGTGCACCCCCGTTCGTGCTTGGTGAAGTCAGAAACACGGGAGAAAGAGCGGCCACAGACGCAAGTCTGGAAAAATTGTTCAGCCATCGAGCCTGTCACGAGCTGTGATGAACGCAAAGTCGCTCAGTTTCAATTCCAGCGGAGTATCCAAGGCCAACTAGTACTAGGGCATGGAAATCTAGTTCGCAGCCACCCAAACCTGAGTTGTGTTGCAGCCTGAGCCTGCGGGAAGAATGGAGTTTGACAGTAGCAAGCAAAGCGAGCGACGATGAGCTCAGTGCCCAGTGCCGGCATGATGAAGATGGCGAACGACATCGCAGCGGTGACGGTGAGTAGTAGTACTCGTAGTACTAGTAGTTGGCTTTCTAAGATAGCCGAGGCACGAGGCGTCTCATAGAATATACTAAGTACTTACTACTACTATGTAAGACTGAAAATGCACAACAACCATGATAAGTTTGCAACCAAGTTCATGTAATAAAATATGGTAACTACTATTGGTCCATGTCACACGTTTCACGGTAGAGGGTGTTGCAATGTGTATTGCAACAATATATACACACCATGGTAGTATCTAAATCACAACCTCGTAGTAGTATTGTATCTCCCATCCTGCATCTCGTCGCCGTCGCCGTCGCTGCTGTGGACACATGCGTGCAGCATGTCATCGTCGTCGATGAGCCATGGTGGAGGTGGAGAGGGTGGTGGCGAGACGGTGAGGAGGTGGTGGTTGGCATCTCCTGGATGCGCGGTGGTGGCTACAGTTGTGGTGGTGGTGGTGGTCAACATGCGGTAGTTGTTGTTGTCGCGTAGTCGGTGGCGTTGCCGTCATTCGGGATGTCGAGGTGATGGCTGGCATCACCGGTGGTGGTGGTCAAGGTAGTCATCATCATCATTGTCAATGTTCACTTCGATGGACCTTGTCTTGGCTTTGGTGGTGGTCCCCATCGTGGTGGTGCTGGACAATCATGCAGCCAGGTCTACATTGTAGTGTGAATGGAAGTCCGGTCGAGTCGTGGGGTTGCGCGTTCATGGGATTGTTGGCTGGGCTGTCATTCATATGTCTGGCTCTGCACTCACTCATGCTGGCTTTGAGGGCATTTGCGGGTAAGGCTAGGTCCGTGCTCGTGTCCCAACTGACTGGGCGGTCACGTTATGACTGCGATCTGTGGGTGATATTCCTCAAGTGGACGTCGTTCCGGTGAAGGAATGTTGACGAGATCGTCAAAGAATGCCTTTATTCGATTAAGTGGCGGCGCTGTTCTAGATGTCGTAAATAGTGGAGGTTGTCGTCCGCAAGAGGCTAGGGCTGGTGCGAGAATGTGAAGTGTCATTTGGGCGATGCCGAGAGAGGGAACCTAGGATGAGACGTCAATGTCGCCTTCGTCTCCATTCTGAGATTGACGGCGGGATGCAAGGATGGGTGGTGGTGGTGGGTGGTAGTGCAGAGGGTTCCAAGGAAGTTGGATTGCATTGGCGGCTATATGTGTTTGAGCGCATAGCTTGATATCAAATGAGATGAGCTCTTACCCTTTCCAAAATGGCCCCATTCACCAGCCGCGAGCTGCACAGCATCGATGACCAGCACCTCTGCTCCTGTTCTCCGTGCCAATTTGTGTACGGTCTCGTCAAGAACATATTTGCCACCTTCCACGGGACAATACAGGGCGCGTATGGGGATGAAGAGCGATGTGTAGATTCGTTAGTGCGTCATCAAATAATTCTGGCAGGGATAAAATATTATTTCTCTGAGTCCAATGATGGTAAGTCATGTGGGAGCCAAAGGATATTGAGTCCTTGCGGGAGCTGGGGTCTATCGTCTGGATCTGACTCCCTGTCTCTCTGAGTGGACATATTAGATGTGCTGCTTGCCGATGTTCATGCGTCAGGGTGGTTTCTCTGGCTCGGAGGGCAGGATGTGGTGGAGAGTCTGCGTGGAGCTGGATTGGAGATTGCTCGGCATCCTGGGCAGACTTTTGGGCAATGGAACTGCGTGTGTGGACGCTGGAAGACTGTCTTGCGTGGCTGTTGGGATCTGAGGTGTCCCTTGGCACCTTGGTGCGTGCAAGTCGGGTTGGGATGACGAGTCTTGTGTTTCTGTGTACCCTCTGCATCATTGTTGTTAGCGATGGTGGTAGTGAATGTTGTTGTTCGTGTGGTGAGCCAGCTATCGCATCGCGTGGTGGCGGCCGTTGTCATTATTGTGGCTGACTGCATAGCAGTGTCACCATTACCCGCGATCACGTCTCATCATTGTCATTGTTGTCGCCATGTCGCCATGGCATTGGCCATTGGTGTCACGTCGTTGTCATCTTCATTGTGCTAGCGCAGACACGCTGTCGCTGTCGGGACACTGCAGACGTGTCACTATCATCGTGTCGTCGTGTCGCCGTGGCATTGGATATCTGGCCAGTGGTGACGCACGTCACATTGTCGTCGTCGTTTGATCGAGGGCACAAATGTCGACGTGGACATATCAAATGCGAAGCTGTAAAGGTCAGTGAAGTGCGAGAAAGCGACATGACTTACCTGGGTACATGTAGCCACCCAGAAACCAGTCGAAACGTACTTGTGGGGTCGTTGGACACAGGCATCGACACATCGGAAGCTTGAAGATGCGAAGAACAAAGTACCGCGGGTGCTGCGGGTTCTGGATGGCCACTCACGACCCGCACCCATTTATCAACTAATCGATGTTGTCCATGTGTCGCTGGCTGCAGGAAGGCGGTTGAGGTGCTAGTGGTTGGTGGCAGTCATCATCTTTGTGCCGATGTAAGTGGCCAACATCGCCATCGTCATAAGGATGGCACTTACCGAGTTCGTCACTGATGGTAGCCTTACCTAGCTAAAGAAAAAGACCTGGTTGAAAGAGATGGGAAGAGATACCAGTGATCAGATACGCATGAGATGACACAGATACATACATTGTAGTAGCATACACCATAGTAGTACTTGGATTGCCATTAGCATTGCTCTACGCCTCGGGGCACTCAGCTGACAGGAGGTGGATAGTGATGTAATGAATGTTGAATGGATGTACGTAGGTACAGGGGGGATGGTACGAAGGGGTTGGGCAAATCCCTGAGGGCTTCCAGCCCGAAACGAGCCCGCAGGGGAAAGGCTGAGCTGTGAGGGTGGGCTGGGACACTGAGCAGGTCAGCTGGAACCGATCCACCGGAGGTGAGCGGGAGACAAGGGGGGTGAGCGGAAGGACGTGGGGAGCTCCCGCGAGGACCTAAGAGAGGGAGTGGTGCGGTGGATGCGAAAGAAAGAGAAAGGCTGAGCTCATCGAACAGTGGGGGCCACAGCCTTTTGGTCTTGCGGTGTGCAACGAGCAGGAAAGAGAGGTGCCATGCTTCGCTTACCTAATGTGTAGACTTCTACGCCACTCAGCTAGCATTTTTGTTTGTATCTGTGTGGCACACATGTTGAGCCTACATTTTTCCACAACTTACAAACAGCATTTCGAGAATGAAATATAGCAAGCCATACATTCAGATTTGAATAACGTTGTGATATGAAGGTACAGTACACGACAGAACAATGTCCATATAAAACAAGGAATCAACAATACAGACTTGAACCATGTAAAAAAAATAGATCATCGTGTGGCAGGTATGACAAGTGAATCCAAAACCTGCAGTATATCCACCTTAAACCTGCCAAGGTTTGTGTCGGTGTCTTCGCCTCAGTAGTATGCTCTGTGATAGTATTGGACGAGCTCAGGGCCAAGGATTTTTGCGAATCTATCTTCGAAGCTCTTGATTTTTTGCAAGGCTAATGCTAGCATGTGCACAGCCTCCTTCTTCTGGATGAGTGCAACAAGCCAGCACTTTGCAAGTTCCACATACTTGCCATGCTGATTCAGTTCCCCTGTGAAAACGACCTTTATTGTTGGAATCAGTAACAAGAGCAACTCGAAACATCATGCAAGAACTGACCGACATTCTGGAAAAGGCCTGGTCGAGGTTGGTTTCTATCACTGAAATGGGATCTATGGTAGACGGGCGAATAGACTCGACACAAGAAGGCTTCAATGTTGAGAGGCCTGCCTGCAAAGAAGTCGATGATGCATCACTGCCATTTCGGCTGTGACACAAAGTTGGGGATGATGATCCACAAAGCGTTGGCATAGAAGAGACAGAGTCTATGGGACTGGCAGGCCGCCCCATTGGCTGAGAGTTGGTTCATGGGCAAAAGGAGGTAGAGGTCAAATCACGAGGCTCAGGATAATCCTGCGTCATAATGGTGGGGTTCATAGTAGTAGGTTTTGAAAGTGCTAGTTCAAGATATGCTCCCACCTTCACGTACTCATTTTAAGCAACGCTACAAGTCCTCAAAGTGGCTGTGCTGATTAGCCCGATTGAGGTGGATCGTTTGCGGAAAAGTAATGTGGAAGTGGCTGTGATATCAGTGATTAAGCCTTTTTCCGATCAGAACACGTCGTATTAGATTAATTTAACAGACCTCTGAGTGGCTGTGGTGATTAGCCCCTTTTAATCAGAATGAGCGAGGACACTCGAGCTGCAAACGAGATGCATATAGTAGCTGATTGCATGCAGATAAGCACGAGGTTCCCAAAAAATGTGGGGCGAGGCAGCGCTACGAGGATACAGCACGAGAATACAAGTACGAATAGTACTGGTAGTAAAGGGCAACAAACTATTGAAGCTGAACTTTCACAGGCACCAAGAAAAGATTGAGAATGACAGATTAGTTCCACGGACTTCTGAGTGGCTGTGGCGATTAGCCCAATTTAGGCGGAACACCTGATTGATTTGAATAGAATGGAAATAAATAGCTGAACTTCGAGATCTATTACATAGCCGTGTTGCAGCACAGTGCAGTAAGGCCGCAGATGGTCAGGCTTGGAATTTATATCAGCATAGTACAGTGTAACTAACAGGTATTATTACTATTATCATCAGAATGTCCTCACAGTTCATCTACACTCAACCCGACGTTCCCCAGGGCGATTTCGACGACCACTACGTCCCACTCGAACACTATGCATGGGATCAACTTTTTGCTTGCTCAGATCCAGCGGCCTTGTCGTGGATGCCAGATGGGACTTGTCCCGAAGTCCCCCAGAAGTCTGAAGCGGCCGATTTCGCCGAGGTGCTGAATCAGCTGATTTTCCCTGGTATGTAGTAATTGTGGACTCAATATATTGTTAATCTTTCTAAATTTACCGACAGACCTGGACACCTCCGAACAGCTCCAAAATTTTGGCGTGCCAGTCCCAGGTGCCGCTCTCAGTGAGGACCGTAAGTGTGCAATCAATCCACCCTCCTGGACGCGTCTTACTCAGACAAATTTGTCTGCAGATCCACATGTCAATTTCCCGGCCGCTTCAGAAGACACACCAGGATCATCCGCAGCACCATTCCCAGAAAATTCGATTTCTACATTTTTCCCCATGGACACTGACGCAATAAATGAGGGAACGTGTGACGAGCCAGTGGTGCAGGTCCCCGCGATCTATGCCATTATAGATATTACCAATCAACACCATGTTACTCGGGTCATGTTCACGTGGTCGTACCAAGCACGCATAGAACTATTACCCGACTTTAGTTCCATTGTTGGTATCGCGATAACTCATTTTCTAGCATCCCGACACAAATTATTGCCAGATTGGGCCCCAGAAGACCACCCCATCCAACTACAGTCCTCAGAGAGCGAATTCATTGCAGTGCAAACACGGTGGAATGAGGGTCCCTTTAGAAAGAAATTCTACGCCACAGTAAGGATCATTTTCCGTCGTCTGCATGTGCTAATACATATTTCAATACAGGTCGCCGCCGTCGGGGCCCATTTTCTTGAGCACGCGTTCAAGACAGCGCAATACCTCGTGGTTGACCACCCGGAATTGAACCCACCCTGGAGAGGGATCCTTCGCTCTTGGGACCACCATGATGGGATAGAAGTCCACACCGCCCAAGTGCTAGTGAGGTGGGACCCTCGTTATGGGTTCCCTCTGCTGCACAATTATATGTTCACATCGGACACCATCGTAGTATGTTACTCTTTCTTTTTTCATGATTATATTATCTTATACCTTGACTGGCAGGTGGGCTGGTTTGAGGGAGTTGATATTTTCGACTTCATCGTTCACACCATTGGGCGGACAACCTCGCCTGGTTGTATCATGACTCAAGAATACAGAGAGCAGGGAGATCTCAGTATCTGGCGTCCAATGATACCGGACAATGCGCAACTCTCATCAGTCTGGTGAGTTTCCACATCAGCAACTAGTATACAATTCACATCCCCCCTTAGGTAGTGATTATGATTGAATAGTATTTGGGTCGGTTTACCAGGACAAATAACAACATTCATGCCAAAGGTGCCCGGCTCAAGCGCATGAAGGTGATTCGTGCTCAACTACAAGACTTATTTGAGAGCATTGACAATTTTAACATTGTATCTGTAGGCTACGAGGACTGTGTCAAGGCACAGAAGGGCAAGGCAACAATGATACAAAAAATCGAACAGTGTATCAGTGATTTTGCGTGCCATTCGAATATGTATGAACTGTAACACTTTTTATTTCAACAACTATTCTACTGATGGACATATATGGCATCTACAAATACCAAACTTCTGTTGACGGTTGAAGCTGCTTAGTCGCGTCAGCACTTTCAATGTAGCCAATTGGTACCAGTACACTTTGAGAGGAGACGAGATGGGAGTTGAGCAAGTGTCGTGCGGCCGACCATTGGTGGAATCTCGCCATCGGCTCCAGTCGTCTCGTCTTGGATACGCTCGGAACGTAGAAGGGCGGTCCCAGCACACTTTGAGAGGAGACGAGATGGGGGTCGAGCAAGCTCGACAACTGCCACTCTCATTCCCCAAAAGTGTGGCATGCGGTCAACCGTTGATGAGATCTTGCCATCGGCTCTAATTGTGTCTGATGCGGGTTAAAGGTTGTGGGTCAATCAAAGGGTACACTGCGAGAGGAGAACGAGATGGGGGTCGAGCAAGCTCAACAACTGCCACTCTCACTCCCTAAAAGTGTGGCATGTGGTCGACGGTCGATGAGATCTTGCTGTTGGCTCTAATCGCATCTGATGCAGGTTGAATGTTGTGGGTCCATCAGGGGGTACACTGCGAGAGGAGAATGGGATGGGAGTCGAGCAAGCTCGACAATCGCCACTCCCATTCCTCAAAAGTGTGGCATGCGGTCAACCGTTGATGAGATCTTGTTGTTGGCTCTAATCGCATCTGATGCAGGTTGAATGTTGTGGGTCGATCAGGGGGTACACTGCGAGAGGAGAACAAGATGGGGGTCGAGCAAGCTCAACAATCGCCACTCCCGTTCCTCAAGCGTCGTGTGCGGTCGACCGTTGATTCCATCTTGCCACCGGCTCTAGTCGCGTCTGAGACAGGTGGAATGATGTGAGTCGATCCGGGTACACTTCAAGAGGAGAGCGAGATGGGGGTCGAGCAAGCTCGACAATCGCCACTCTCGTCTCTCAAAAGTCGAAGCGACCGTTGGTGAGATCTTGCCATCGGCTGCAGTGGTGTCAGATATGTGTTGAAAAGGTTGAACTTCGAGAAGAAAACATGTTGTAATGAGGGACGAGACGTAGCGGATAGAGGAATGAGAATGGGATAGATTGGCTGACTTGTACTTGTACTACGCTGTGGCACAACAATGGTGGGAATTATGATTACATCATCACTTGTTCACAAGTCAGCCAATCAGTCACGTTCCTAAAGGTGGTCACGTGGAAGACGTGGTCACGTTATAAAGGGCAGTTAGTACTACTACCTTAATTCCTCAAATCTCACCATACTCCACCATCCATAGTATAACTAAAACCATGGCTCGAACGACGTGCACCATGAAGAAAGTGCTTGGCGATGGCAAGAAGCAGTTGCAGCCCAAGAAGCGTCTCCAAGCAATGCAGGCCGCACCAAGATGCAGCGCGGGAGGTCGTGCCCATCGCCGCGACTCCATGGAAATAGAAGATGGACAATCCCCCCTTACAACACCGCCCTCTTCCCCCGTTCCAATGGAAGAAGAAGCGGCAGAATGTTTTCGCGTTTCTTCCACACACAACCGTGTAAGTGGCATCGTCTTTATCACTTATTTTGTTGAATTTTGTTTCTTTGCTCTAGTTTTGTTGTTTCTGTCAGGATGGTGGTACTATGTATTGCTGCAGCCGGTGCAGAAGGGCGGTGTGCACGTCCTGCCTCGTTGTACCCGAACAATACAAGGACGCCATTGTAGATGATGCCGTTGAATTTTGTTGTCCCGGATGTCATGAACTAGGAGATCGGGAAACTGGAAGTCAGGGGAAAAGGGCATTTCGCCCTTACTGGGCAAGTCTATTTTACTTAACAATTATTTCTGGCTGATTTTCCATTTTCACTCAGGGTTTTACAACCAAAAATGAAAACAGTGCACAAGTGCCCGTCTTGCTGTCCAACCCTTACATCCGCACTCACTATGGGATGTCCTCCCGTAGTGAGGTAAATGATGATCCCCTCGCCATCATCCATCTGTATCTCACCGGCATGGATCCGCACGGGTCCCCCCCACGCCTTGTTTATGATTCATTGCGCTCCTATTTTCGCCCCGACGACCTCCTCTTCTTTGAACTCGAATTTGACGCTGGGACTCCCAGCAGAGAGGCCAACCATTGATTGAAGATGGCCAGTTTGGTCGCGCAGCTGTGGTGTGCTGAGTTTTCCCATGTCCTCCTCTTTATTACCACCCATAGCGAGAAAAATCGAGGCGACCTCTTCGTAGGTCACCATGTCCGTGGAGGGCATGAGTGTCCGCTGGGTGATGAAGTCACGAAGGTATGTCAGGTTTTATGTGTTGAAGTTCACAAGGCTCATGTGATGCTTTAGTTCTTCGAAACAATACTGTGCGGAGGAATTACGCCATTCCTTAGTGGTGGCACGGTCGTTCTTCTGACCAGTGGTTGGGTTGTGCAGTTTGAGGACTCATTCATGAGTCTTCAAACAGCCCTCCTTCGGTAGGTCTTTTTTTTTCTCTACTATTTCATTACATTTCTCATACCCGCTTCTCTAGGCTTCCTATTCGCAATTGCATTGCTTTTGTCACCCCGTGCTTCCAGGCGCCTCTCGCCAACATTTTCCTCCTCACCTTGTTCAGGTCGAAGATAATCCAGTCGATCGACTTCCCTGCCAGCTTTCCGCATGCGCTGGAACGGGACTCAGAATTAGGGGCCCATACCAACATTATGCATTTCTATTTCGACCGCTCTTCGCCTCCCACCGTGTCCATGACATGTGACAAGTATGTCTGGTGGAATGCCAACATGCGACCATACGGACACAACATACCCTTCCTTTGCCCCACGTGCGCCTCTGTCCGACCATGGGCAACAACTACTAAGGAAGGGACAACCTGGAATATTCAGTGCTCGAACCCTGATTGCGGCCTCAATGCTGACAAGTCCCGGTTCCAACCAAGGGCCAAAATATCTGGGGAGAAGCCGGCAGATATGACATTTGTGACGCCCACCAATAAAAGGACAAATGGTTGGTTTTCTATTAGGGTAGTGCAAGTACAGAAATCATTC